>JAQGAO010001415.1:0-24564 GCA_034697705.1 Ommatoiulus sabulosus
AACTTTATAAAAATCATAAAATGGTTATTTGTTAATGGAATTTAATGAAAATTTGTACATGTGTACTTAAATAGGATGCAAAAAATTTCCTATTTCAATTTATTCAAAGTTAGCACCTTTCACGGAAACACAAGCCCTAAGGCGCATGCACCATTGGGCGATTGCCTCGTCAATTGTTGTTTGATTAATTTCATTCCAAGCGAAATGATTACGCCATTAAAATAGAATGTGAACGAGGGCAATTCGAAAGTAAAGAGAACAACAATATTTGTACAAATTTTTATTAAATTCCATTAACAAATAACCATTTTATGAATTTTATGAAGTTTGGCTTACTTTTTATTGGCCCACCCTGTATAATGCTCATAAGGTCTTACTTTGATGTATCCAGTTCGGTGTTCTTGAATTTGGATATAAATTGATAGATGTATTATTCAAAAAAACCCTGTTTTAAAATTATAAAATCTTTTACCACTCTTCAAATATTCAAAAGGCAGTGTTGTTTTTTTCAGTTCCACCACGTTGGGTCACTGCTCCACAAAAGCCTGTAGCTATAAAAGGCATGGATGTCATGATACATTGCCTAGCTGAAGGGTTCCCTAAACCAGCAATTACTTGGATGCAGGCAAAAGGTGTTTGGAAATGACTTCAGAAATCCAGAAGACCAGAAGTTTGGATGCAGAGAACGAATTTATTTCATGCTTTAATTCTATTTCAGTTGCAACACAAGATGCTGTGAGAAAAGTATTGCATGGCAACGATTACATTCAGATTTTCCCCAACGGATCCTTACTTTTGTTTAACCTAAAGTCGTCTGATGAAGGGTACTATTTTTGCCAAGCATCAAATGGTGTTGGCAGTGATTTGAGCGCTGTCGTTGCAGTGAAGATAAATGGTACTGGTATTTTGCTGCTCTTGATTTGTCATCCTCACGTTTCTTAATTTCGTTCTTTTCCATTAAAATAGCGCCACCATATTTCCAGCAAGGGCAACACGTCGTACACACAACCATTGGAAAAGAGGCACAGCTGCAGTGCACAGTTCAAGGAGACTTGCCTATAAAAATCATTTGGTACAAAGATGGGAAAGTCTTACAGGAAGCTCAAGCCAAGTACGTCATTGATATCTGATTTTAGTTTAATTCTTGTAAATCGCATTTTTGCTTAAAGCATGTTTAATAATTTGGATATAGGCACAATGTTCACACAACCAACACAGATTTAGGGGCTTCGTCCACCTTAACAATTAGAACAATTTTAAGAGATGACCATGGAACATATGTGTGCATGGCAGAGAACTCTCTAGGTAGCAATAAAACTGCAATTGAGCTGATGGTAAAAGGTAAGGAACGCGTCAACATTCCTTACTGCGATCTTTAAGCCCAATATATACCTGAAATTCTGGCAGACAATCTCACTTTAAGAAAGAATTATAACTTTCAGAATTGTTTTCTCCTTTGAAGTTTGCATTATATAGATAACGCTAATTAGATCTGTACAATTTTACAAATCTCCTTGTTATTTTTATAGAAAGGTATAACATGATTTTGGATTATTGGCATGTTTATTGATGTATTTAAAAAAAGTGTTTTAAAAAATGATAGATAAGTCATATTATAAAGGGGAAAATAAATCTGGAAGTTATCTTTTCCTATGAACAGGATTGTCTAAAATAACGTTTCCCCCATTACGTGTACAGGGGTTATATACCTCGAGAACTTAAAATTGGTATTGTTGTATTTAAATTTATGATTACTATTAAAGGCTTGCCAGACCCTCCTTCTAATCCCAAAGTCCCGTCAGTTGGAAGTACCACAGTGGAACTGGAATGGAACTCTCCATTTAATGGCAACGATCTAATTAAAAAATATGTTATCCAATACAAAAATGCTGAAGGTTTGTTTGAACACTTATTGAAAAAACAACTTGTTGGATGATAAAATTACTTTGATGTAAAATAGATATGTTAACCAATGACAATTACTTATACAAATGTTTAGAATCTTGGGATTTGGCAGTTTCCATGGAAACCGTGAACGGTGAACCGACCAACAGCATCGTAAGCCATTTGACCCCAGCTACACACTACTTGTTCCGGGTATTTGCTGAAAACGGCCAGGGTCGAAGCGCACCTTCAGCAACTTTACAGATCACAACTAATGATGATGGTAAGATCTGTTTTTCAAAAACCATTTTCTATTAAGTATAGCTTGCTTAACTAATTAAGTCAATGGAAATTTGATTTAAAGTACCATCTGGACCGCCAGAGAATGTTCAGGTTGAGCCTGTCAACACCGAAACCTTCAAAGTCTTGTGGAAGGTGAATTCTGTAAAGTACTCAAAGAATGTTGGTTTTGCCGATTTCTGAATATTGTATAATTCTATGTATGCTTTCAAAAAATTGTAGGCACCAGATGAGAAGCTGTGGAACGGAAGAATTCAAGGATATTATGTTGGCTATAAAGAGGTTGAAACGGAGGACCCATATTTGTATAAGACACTATTAACACAGGATCCTAAGGCAGAAAATATGTTTGTTCAAATCGGAGGACTCAAGCAGTTTACGAAATATGCTGTCGTCGTGCAGGCGTACAACAGCCAAGGAAAGGGACCTGAATCGGAACCGGTTATCGTAATGACGTCAGAGGGTGGTACGGATAACTGATGGCATCAATTACTTAAAAATTGGCCTTGGCGATCTTTTATTGAATTTTGGAAACTTGATTCACAGCGCCAAGCCTGCCACCAACTGAGGTCCGCTGTACCACGCTGACGTCGCAAAGTGTCCACTTGACATGGACAGCTCCTCCAATAGATTCTGTAAATGGCATACTTAGAGGATATAAGGTGGTTTACAAACCTGCTTCAAAGTGGTTTGGTATGTAATTAATTTTTTATGATAAACAAGAGGTGTCATAATTGAATATATTTAATCATTTGAATCATTTTCAAAATTTTGTTTTAAGGTGGGAATATACTAAGTAACATATTGACAATCAATTGGTCAATGATATGTCAGACGACTACTATTTGCACATGTAAAAGGCTGTCAGACAATTTCCTTTTTGATATTTCTATTTTTTTTTTTTTTTGCATTTATAATTTGTGAAATCGCGGATTTTGATTTTTCCTACAAATCTCGAAGTAAAAGATTTTTGTCAATGAATCGCTTGAAAGCCCTCCCAAGCTTTCGAAGCATGTCCAAGAAATCAGGCTTAATCAGTTAGGTAATTTGAAATCCCATTTCTTCGAAAATTTTCGTTATTTTTAAATTGGTATTTCAATGCATATATCCTAAAATTGCAGAGTATTAATTTTAATATTTCAGTGTTGCCTAAAACTTGCCATGTTTTTGGCAATAATTTACCATGCGCGTTCCCACCTTTGCAATGCTAAAACAAAATTCTCCATTCCAGAGGATATTGCAGACAATTTCAACATCACTTTGCCAACATCCTTAACCATTGCCCATTTGGAAAAGTTTAGCAATTACAGTGTTCAAGTGATGGCAATGACAAAAGCTGGCGAAGGACCTAGAAGTGCAGCTATTTTCTGCAAAACTTTAGATGACGGTATGCGCAAATGAATATTTTTGCATTGGCTTTTCTTGGATATTTGGTTAGTTTCTAATCTTAAAATTGAGCAATATTCTTGTTGAATTCGAAGTTCCTGGTTCTCCAGTGGATGTGAAGGCAATTGCCACTTCAGACGATTCAGTGATGGTTGCTTGGAAATCTCCAGAGAGTCCCAATGGAGATTTAAAATCATACACGATTTACTGGAAAAACTCAGTTGATAAAAAGGTATATGTTGCAAGTTTTCCAAAATGACCCAAGCGTAAACTAATTTAACTCCTTATTTACAATTACTGTTATCATTTATAATTAATTTCACATCGCAAAACCGTGTAACTGGTTTATTCGACTTTTTGAGATTCTTGCAGGATACTGGCTCTCACACAACCCCGGCACGGGAAAATAGCTATGAAGTGACTGGACTGAAAAAGGGAAAACGCTACGAATTTTGGGTCACCGCCTTGACCATGGTCGGAGAGGGTAGTCCCTCCAGAATCGTCGCTCAAAGTCCAAGTGGTCCAACAGGTTATTCCTCAGCATCGTTTTTCCAGAAATTTTGAAGCTGCATGCAAAAGTTAGCAATCTCTCTCTTTCTGGTTATAATTTTTAGTGTAAATGCAGTAAAAAATTTTCTTCAGAATATGCTGTGATGCTGATTAAGTATAATAATTTGTAAATAGCATATTCCATCGTTATAGAATATTATAAAAATATGTAAAAATGCATTATCGAATAACAAAAAGAAAATTTTATTGAAAATATCTGAATTTTTTATTAAGTTGAAATTGTCACCAACTTTACATATTTCCTTTTCTTATGACGTTTTCCAAGATTCCTTATATTGGTTATACAATAAATAAAATGGAACTTTAGTTATCTGCATGTGGTTATCTTGAGTATTATAATCCCAAAAATCCAGCGAATTTATGTTTCAGTGATGCCATATTTGATCATTATCTAAAATTATTCCATAGCATTATCATTTAACCGAAGAATGGTTATCATGAAATATTATAATCCCAAAAATGAAGTGAATTTTTGTTTCAGTGATACCATATTTGATCATTACCTAAAATTATTCCATAGAATTATCATTTAACCGAGGTATTTAATTGTATGTTTCAAATAGTCGCTGCTAAAGTGGTTTCATTCGATGAGAAAATTATAACAGCTTGGAAGTCTGCCATTACACTTCCGTGTCATGCTGTTGGCTTGCCTGAACCACAGAAGAAGTGGATGTGGAAGTAAGTTTTCCACTAAATACTGACTGTTCCTGTAGCTGCATCGCGAATGCATTCCATTTTGTATTTCTTTAAGTGAAAAACCTTTGGATCCAACAATGAAGCAGCAGGTGCTAAGTGATGGATCCCTGTCTATCAGCGACATCCAAGAGGATGACGCCGGTGATTTTACTTGTTTTGTCGAAAACGATTTCGGCCATGACTCGATCACATATTCCATCATTGTTCTCGGTTTGTATTTTCTAATAACAAGTCTGTGGTTTATTTTATATATGTTTATTTTTGGTTAAAACCTTTTAATTTATTTCTATAGCTCCTCCTTCGGCACCTGCTCTTGAAATTGAGTCAGTCACTGCTGATTCCATGAAATTCCAATGGAAAATCCCTTCAAGCAAAATGTCCAGAGTTAAAGGTATCAATGAATAAAAGAATAAAATAGTCTCTAATATTTCTGATCAAATCCTAAATAGCTTTGGGCAAATTGATTTTATTTTTTAATTCTCGGCTTGTTTTTCCTCAATTAAACTTAATTGATGGTTTTAGTCATCAAATTAATTATTTTCCATGTTAAATATCTAGGAATTAAAACATTTCATATATTATTTATCATGCATTCATTTTAAATTGATTTCAAAAAGCACCATTTAGTGGTCTTAATGTAATCTTAATTAATTTTAAGTAAACACACAATGAATTTAAAAATACGAAATTCCCCACCTTCATCATCAATAAAAAAGATAAATTTATTAAAAACGTTCAATTTTATGCCTAAAACTTTTCTAAAAATTCCCAAAAAGAAATGTATGCCCTCTTCAAACAATTGTAACACAGCCTTAATTTCAAGGTTACACTCTGCACACCAGAAAAGATGCCGGCGAATGGAAGGAGACCACCCTCGGCTCGGAGGTGCGCAGCTATCGACTGAGCAACTTGGATTGTGGCACTCGCTACGAAATTTACATGACAGCGTTCAACAAGATCGGTGTTGGGGCGCCGTCCGAGGTTTTAATGATGGCGACCAATGGGTCTGGTAAGTCGGTTGCTCCTCAGCTCTGTTCCATTTCAGTTTTCTTGCCAAGAATTATGCCTGATGCCTCTTTTGATAATTACATTTTACCATTTGCTTTTTTCAAAAAACAGTTCCAGCTCCACCCAGCAAGGCGGATCTGATTGAGGAAATGTCGAATTCGGTATCCCTATATCTGAACACGTGGAGGAGCAACGGATGTCCTATTCTTCACTACATCGTGGAGTATTGCCCGAAATCATCGAACGAATGGACTTCATTGTCCAACAACATCAAGCCAGAGCAAAGGCGTCTGGTCATTCCGGGATTGAAGCCTGGGGTTTGGTATGGCTTGCGGATGACTGCCTACAATAATGCAGGGTTTTCTGTTGCTGAATACAATTTCGCCACGCTAACGATGTCTGGAGGTACAGTGTAGATATACCTTGAAATCCAATTCTTGAAAGCTTTTCCAGGTGGAATATTTCAAATTTGAGGCAATTTCAGCCACCATTCCGCCGGATTTGCTATCGGACTCCACGAGCGACCCAGTGGACAACCTTCTTTCTTACTTGAATCTCTACATCGTTGTGCCAGTCACGATCACGGTGATCGTTCTGCTAGCAATTCTGGCCATTTCCTGCTTCTACATCAAGCTGAAAGGAAGAGGGCAACACGTGGAAAACACAAATGGTAAGATGCATGTTCAACTTGGTGCATTTTCTTGCTAATGTACATGGAAACTACATGTTTTATTTGCGAACAGGACATCGCCTGTCGGCGACTGGCGCACTACTGAAGAGAGGTAACAGCAGCGAAAGCTTCGCCTACATGCAGCGGGGAACTCTGAACAAGACAGGAGGACGTCGTTCACGACCAGGTGAGTGTTTTTTTTCGTATGAACCTTTTTCGTGTATTTGTAATTTCCACTTTTTTCAATTATCATCTGCAGAGGATGAGTTGGCACCCTATGCGACCATGAAATTAGCCAGTCAGCAAATGGTGGTTCCTGGACGAAGAGATGTCGGTGGGTGTTTTACTGATCTCGAAAAACTGTAGTGTTCAAATAGTTTGAATTTCAGATAAATTTTGGAAGTTTGTGGAAAGGTTTAAACATGTTTGCTGAGTAATGGGGAGCACAGATTTCATGTGTTTTCATTTATTATAGCACCACCTTTGCCTCCTCCACGAATGGAAGGCTTTCAAAACTGTTCTAATGCCCCAATGAATCCGCAGTTTTTTGCTTCCAGGTAACTCGTTTTTCTCGTTTTATTACACATTTTGGTGTACATTTCAGTTTGTTGTCAAGTTTAACTTGCATCTGTTTTTTCCTTGAAAATTGCTGTCATTCGGAAATTTATAAATGCTGGATCGAAATGTCCATTTTGATTTCTTGTAGAGGTTTCTTGCCAGGACAGCACACTTCAGAAACGACTTTCGTGTTTCCAAATCCACCTAATCCTAGCGAAATGCATTTTCCATCTTGCTATCCACATGATGTAAGTCTGTCATATAGTGGGTTTGTTAATTTACCCTCAAGGGAAGATTTACAATATATCTTACGATGCAATATGTTTAACATTTCAGGCTATAAAAATGGGACATCATTAAAATTTTGATAACCAATGAAAGGTTAGTTAATTATGTTTTTCTGGTTCAAGGACATTTCAAATAGCCGTTTTTAGGACTATGGCTGTATTCATTGTTCATGATTCTGATGCCATTAAATCTGCCTTCTTGCAGACTAATTCTGGATTCAGACGAGACGATAAAAGTGATCTAATATTAAGATTTTTCTTCTACTCTTTATATACATGTATACTCGCTCGTATTTATGGCGACTCGTTCGATGTTTATGTTTGCTCAATATTTTTTATGTTTTTCTTATTTATTTGATAACACGCATGCATAATGAAATATACTTACAGTATGTTTGAAACCTGAGTATTTCATTAGATTAAACGTATCTGCATCAACTTGGTTTTGAATGGCTCTTTTTCTTTGCAAAATATAGGCAAAGATATAGAAAATGACCGAGAGGATCTACACTCCCATTTTTGAATTGAATAATTCGGTCATATGTCAAGAATTGCATCATAGGGACAATTTTTTTTATGGTACATACAGTAGTAGTTTGTAGATTGCTACTGTCCCATAGGTATTTGAATTTTGATTCTGAAATTGTTTTATTTGAATTTGGAATTTTTCCTGCATTTTCAAGAAAGTTTCCAATAATTATCGGACTTCCAATTAATTCGAAATCTGCAATTCCGAGAATTTATTTTCTACCACATTTGAAACATTTGACCTCCCTAAAATTTATTAGTTGTAAGTTGCTTCGAATATTTAAAAATCGTTTGGAAATATGTTAGAAATTTTGAATATTCCCGCAAACGTGATTTCTTGTTCGGCCAATAGATGGCACTACGTCCTTGTTTACAAAATTTGGAATTATCGCCTGCTCGAATGTGCTCACACGTTTAGGTGGCACTTTAAAAATATGCAAGGTGGTTGATGTTAAATAAGATGTCAAGCGTGGATTTCTCGCTGGTTTCGAACAGTTTGTGGGTTAGCATATGCTCCAGGATTAAAAATTCTGTGGTATTCATTGATAATGGGGCTGCAGAGTGCCTTCATTGGGATGGTGGTTTGCTCAGGCTATTTGACAGTGGAGCGTTGGACGTGAAAGAATTTTCATCATTTGAGGTCAGATTTTTTTTTTAAAATTTGCTAGCATGTCATGATCGCAAAATTCGCCTTTTTTTCTTTCTTTTTTTCTGTAGAAATGCTGCACAATTTTATACAAATACATAATATATCGAATCAATTATTCCTAGACGTCGAGGTCTACTGTACATTGAATAATTCTGTCATTTTTCAAGAATTACATCATAGAGACAGTTTTTTTTATGGTACTTAGTAGTTTGTAGATTGCTACTGTCTGATAGGTATTGAATTTTAAATCATTCTGATATATTTTTATTTCAATTTGGAATTTTTCCTGCAAGTTTGCGTTGTCGACCGATTTTCCAAAAAAAGTTATAATTTTTATAAAAGATGGGAAACAATTTATCAAAAATCAAGAGTATATGCAGTATAGCCTATATATGCAATGCATTTTTAACAGTCTTTTACAGTCTTTTTTTTCCCTAAAAGTTTACCCAATTCTTAAAAATGCTATGTATGCTTCTACGTATAGTTCGTTTTTCCAAAATCAATTAGATATCTCATTCGATTGAATTAATTCTTTGATTTTTCTTGAATTTTGTAGCATGCGGAGTTATATTTTATGCAGAGAACTTAATGCATTCTCCAACCTCCATAGATAATCGACAGTCTATAAACATATTTTTGTTTTCAGAGTTGCTCGGCCCCTCGAAGCAGAGCAGTTTTCATCTTGTCGTCCCCGTTGTGGCGGGTGTCACTCAGCATCCTGCAAGACATAATCAGGAACAGTGAAATTCGCCACTGCGTCATTGTAACGGCCGCAGATGCGAGAGTGCACTCCTTGCTGAAATATGGCTCTTTCGAAGGCGGAGCTGTCGACCGAGACCCGTTGGCCAGCCTGCGAATGCAAGTTCTGGATTGGATGGGAAATAGAGTAAATTAATATAGCGAAAAAATTCTTTGGAAACTATCTGAGTTGGACCTATAAATTAATTATGATGTAGCATAATGAAGATCAGCGTTTTATCCCTCTTCGATCATTAATGTAAACTTGAAAATTTCAATAAGATAACCAAAAACGATGTCTGTGCATGCATTTTGCTTTTTCAAAATGGTTTAGTTTTATAAAGGTTGGATATTTCTCCTATTCCATTTTTTGTTTGCATTTCTTAAAGTGTATTAAGCGTAACATTTCTCTCTTGTCACTGGGGATATCTTTGTTCAATGGAGTGAACAACAAGAATAAAAGGTTATGTTCGAACGATGGTCCACCGCAGACAGTTTCCGATATAAATATTTCCACGTTTGGATCCAATACATGGAAAAACGCAAGTCGCAAAACACACTGCAAAAATCGAATGTTGCACCACATTTTCCAATGCACGTATCGCCATTTTCAGAATTATTCTGCTGAAATCATCTTCGTCCCAATTTTCTTGGCTAATGTTTGTCCAGCCATGTTTGTGACGCCGCCGTTTTCCACCTTGTTTCCGCCTCTGCCCCGGGTTATGACCGGCTCAATGTCAGCAGGGCATTTGGATCGATTAAATCTCGTAAGCTTTGCACCCTTGTGTCGATTTGTTGATTTCTTTAAACTATAGGCTAACTATGGCAAACTGAAACCTTGAAGTCTTAAATGACGTTCTCAGGGAGAAAAAAAGCCTGTCACTCAGGACGATCTGCAGTTCAGCTCCTTGCCTTTGGAACTTCAAATTTCCATTGCTCAGTTTGTGGCCAATTTCAACGCCGCCATGGAAATGCTCAATGCCCGAGAGAGCTACTACAGTCTCGGGCAGCTTGGCAGAATCATTAGCACGGAGCTGGAAGAACTTCCTGCAGCACGACCTAGAAGAAAGGCAAGTTTTTCAGTTGGATTTTCTTAGTGATGATTATTTCAAAGCAAGTAACCACGGCTTTTATTAGATTGATTTTCAAACGAATGTAAGGCATTCCAGATATACTAAATTAAGCTTTTCTAATCTTGGTAATCTGGTTGTAAATTAGCATTTCTGCATATTACTAATATTTTCCTCTGTTTATTTATTTCTGTTAGCATATTTCGTGATGAATCGCAAGTGTCATTTTATATCAAATCATGGAATAGATCCAGAAGTTTTAAACACAAAAAAAACCCATCTGAGACAAATATTATTTTTGTTAAAACTTGGCAAGTTTTGCTAAAAATGTTACCAAACTTATGGTTTTTTTAAAAAACCATATTGCTTCTCCAGATTCACTAAATAAAGTCATCATAAGTCCGTCAATTTTGTAAAACTTCAAACAAATCTTTTGAAACTAGCATTCTCTTATTTTTCATTTATAGGTGGCCCAGAATAAACTGTCTGTATTATTTATTGACCGCACTCTCGACTTGGCCCAAGCCACTAGCTATGACTTTGAGACGCTCCTTGACAGAATTTTGCACCTTCTTCCGAAATTGCCCGGTCATGTAACGGATGTAGCGGTGGACATCTCACCATTAGCTTCTGTGAAAATGTATCGGAAAGTTTTCCAGTTTCCCGTTTTCTATTTTAGCTCTTTTTTGCATTGCCAATTCTAAGTTTGTATTTTGACACGACATGCAGACCTAGCATTTCCAAATGTGAGGTTCCCCTGCTGGTTCCAGGCTGCCTGTCCCACTCCAAGGACAGTGTTTCATCCACCATCTTGAACTCGATGGTGACGAGCAAGCATAAGGTAAAGTTAACCCTATCCACCCAAGTCCAGAATCTTTCCCATATTAATAATATTTCAAAATTTAAAACAGAGCTGCATGTTGGAAGTTAACAGGCATTTAGTGGAAGCCATTTCAAAGCAGCAGTTGAACGAGGACATCAAACTGAGCAGAGTCACGGCTGACACTCTATTGGCTGGCGTTCTGAAATTCAAGTAAATATTGTACATATATCTGATAGTATATGTCCGTTTTGGGTTTGGAGAAACGAGTTTTTAACTCGTCATATTTAAAAATTATCACTTATTTGGCGGGTAAATTTTGTTGTCTAGTAACAATGTTTATTAGAAGAACGTATAATTACTTTGTTAAATTGTAAAGTTTTGAAAAGGTTATTGTATTTCTTTTTGGAAAATTAAATTTGTTGTATAAAGAACCACCCCTTTTAATAACATTTCCGAAATGTTAAAAGGACATGTATTGGACATGTAAGTTTCATAGTTGTGTACCGAATTAGTTCCAAAAAAATTTCTTTTTAAAATTTTACTTTCCAATTTAGTTAACATTGACAGGCTTATAAAATGAAGTTTTTCAAAGAAATTTTCAATATTTATGTTACATTAGGGCAAATAGACGTTCATTCGATAAAATCACTCATTTCAGAAATAATTTGCCAGCAATCGAAAGCCATTTGGGTGTCTTGCAGCAAACTTTGGCCACTGTTCAAGCGCTGCAGCATCCTGACAATTCCAAAATTGATACGTTGCTGGGCGTTGAGAAGGCCTTGATGCAACTGCTCGGAGAAGATGGAACTTCCAAACTACGTGTGGCACAACTTGTTAAAGAAAGAAAGACAAGGCGAGTTTGCATTTTAGAACTTTTTGATTTATTTAACAAAAATGGGAAAACTATTGTTATGCGTTCATGTTAATGAATCGGAAAACCACCAAGTAATCTTGAATTATTTTCGTTAAGAGGTCTTACCATAGAAGAAATTTTGATCCTTCTGACGAGGGTATGCACCTTGAAGGGAAAAGGTTTTTTAAGTGGACATGATGAGCAAATGGATATGCTAAAGGTAAGCAAGGGTCCGGTTAATGGAAGTTTCCATTAATTTAATCGTTGCGTTTCTCCAAAATGTTTTTCTTCTGTTGCCACCTCAGGCAGTGCTGGGAGATGCCCTCTTGAAAGATTATGATCAATTGCCGAACTACATAAAAGAAAGCAGTAAGACCTTTTTTTATTGTTTCTAGACTCAAGATATTCAATGGTAAGCTTGTAAGGCGCCATCTTTCAAACAAACGTACACATTCAAACACAAAATAAACGTAGTTTACAGCATTATTCTTGTGAAATATGCAGTTGTTTTTTTATTTATCAAATAGATTCTATTATCTCAATCAAATTATTTATTTTCTTCTTGTCTAACGCAACGTTTCACCTTTCAACTTCTTCTGGTGTACAAAATTATTACAGTTTTACATAAAAATGAAAGATAATTTGTTATATACAATAACTCTTTACACCGCTTTTTTATCAAACTATATATAAAACCATAGTTATGCCACACAAGTGAGCTATTCACATATTGTAAGTATATACATGTATAAGTAAATTGAGCTTTGCTTATGGCCAAGGATGTTCGGAGTTATGAAAAGTTGGGAAGTCGCGAAAGAATACAATTATAAAAATGAAAGCGCGTTAGTGATTGTAGTAAAAAATTATCGAAAGTACTGAAACGCACTTGTGGTATTAAAAAAATTTCACATCATTTTTGTTTGGAGGAATAACATGTCAGATTCAGCTTATCATAAGTTGAAAACTTAAATAATTGTCAAACATTTTATTTTTGGATGATTTGTTTTTATTTCGGAATTTCAGTTGGTTCCGAAGTAGACGAACTCACCATTCATGCCATGGTAACTAAGCTATTTGATGCTCTATACGCAGTTTCTAACGCTAGGGAAGATATGAAGAAATATTGGTGGGTAGCACTAAACATTAAACCCCAAAATGTAAAATCATACCATTTACTGAAATGCAACCAATTTTTAGCTCCATTTTCGACCCGGGATCAACAACTCAACCCGCGAGTTATACACCTCTGCTGAAACAGCTTTTAGAAGATATTTTCAGTCCGGCTAAGCCGGATCTTATCGACCTGGAATGCAGAAACACCGGCTTGAGAGACATCTTGAAGTCGGGTTTGGGGTAATTTCTGGCAATTTTTAGAGGGGCTTGCAACTCGCACATGGAGTCGTGGTTCTAATTTTCCTTCCAATTTTTTGTTCGTTGAAGCTTGTTCATGAGCGTCACCAAACCTAGGCCCTCAGACAACCAAACCATCCTCGTGTACGTGATTGGCGGAATAACTTCAACGGAAGTCCGTCAGATTCAGGAACTGGTTGCGGCGCAAAAACCTAGTTTTCAGGTTTGTGAGTGCTTTATTTAAAATGGCTTATTGGTGGCGCTAATAACCTTAGTACCCAATCAATTATCCTAACGGAGGCGGACTTTTGTAAAATTTATTTTTGACTAAACTGAAATTAAAAAAAAATGTAACATCCATACACGGTGCATGATGATGAACAATGTTTGAGTTTTGTACCCACATTTTTTTCCGCCTTTTCAGATTCTGGTTGGCAGCACAAGAATCGCTATGCCTCAAGACACTTTACAGCTTTTGTTGAAGAGCCGCAATGACATCAAATGTTAGAGATTCGAAAGAAAATAAAGGTCCCTGCCCGTTTTTCACTATTTTTTTGCGTAAATGACATCTATTATAGTAATTATTCTACTGAAGCGTGCTCATAAGTATGCTGTTCAAGCATGTTTGTCCACGATTCTCAGTGTTGCCTTCAGGAATCTATATTTAGAATAAGCTGTTTCTACATTTAGAATTTCTAATAATAGGTATTAGGTACTGTTGGTGTCAGCCACAGGTTCATAAGAGCTTTTATTCATGCATAAATATACAGGGTGTGCACTCTGGTGTAATGTCATTGGGAATTAGATTCGCTTAAATACATCAGTACCTTCCGAACAAGATTGTGCAAATTTAGAAGTTATAATGTACAATATGTTCATAAGGCGATATTCGTGTCGATTAGCTGGTCGATTTTGCACAGTTGATTTCATGACTGCTAAAGTGCCATTCCTAAAAGTTTGTTTTTAAGTACCACTTATAAAACAAATGCCTGAATTTGAATTGACTTCTGGAAGCAAAAAAAAAGCATTTCTAAAAAAAGCATTGTCTCAAAATTTCTTGAATTATTCTTATTTTTATAAAAAAATCAAAACAAATACATTTCGTCGAGAATGGGATTCAAACCCACGTGGGCTTAGCCCATTGGATTAGCAGTCCAACGCCTTAACCGCTCGGCCACCTCGCCTTACGTACATTGCATTTTCCAAAAAAAGCATTGTTTCAAAATTACTTAAACTATTGTTTATTTATTAAAAAAGGCAAAACAAATGCATTTCAACAAGGATGGGATTCGAACTCATGCGGGCTAAGCGAATTGGATTAGCAGTCCAACGCCTTAACCGCTCAACCACCTCGCCTTATGTTGTGCTTTCCAAAAAGGAATTTTTTCAAAATTACTTAAACTATCATTTATTTATTAAAATAAAAAGCAAAACAAATGCATTTCGACGAGGATGAGATTCAAACCCATGCGGGCTAAGCCCATTGGATTAGCAGTCCAACGCCTTAACCGCTCGGCCACCTCGCCTTATGTTGCACCTTCCAAAAAAGCATTGTTTCAAAATTACTTAAACTATTGTTTATTTATTAAAAAAGGCAAAACAAATGCATTTCGACGAGGATGGGATTCGAACCCATGCGGGCTAAGCCCATTGGATTAGCAGTCCAACGCCTTAACCGCTCGGCCACCTCGCCTCATGTTGGGTTTTCCAAAAAGGCATTGTTTCAAATTTACTTAAACTATTGTTTATTTTTGAAGCAAAACAAAAAAAACACATTTCGACGAGGACGGGATTCGAACCCATGCGGGCTAAGCCCATTGGATCATTAGCATTACATGCTAAGTCCAACGCCTTAACCACTCGGCCACCTCGCCTTATCCTAAACTTCTCCAAAAAAGCATTGTTTCAAAATTACTTAAACTATTGTTTATTTATTAAAAAATGCAAGACAAACGCATTTCGATGAGGATGGGATTCGAACCCATGCGGGTTAATCCCATTGGATTAGCAATCCAACGCCTTATCCGCTCGGCCACCTCGTCTTGTGTTGAACGTTCTAAAAAGCATTGGTTGAAAATTTCTTAAAATATTCTTTATTTTTAATTTCTACAGTACTTTTACTTCGGGGAAACCATTGTCTGTATTTAGCGTACTGTACACAGCGCCGCCACGTGACTGTGAGCCGCCCTGTGCAAAGTTTAAAAATCTGCCCCTCTAAAAATCGTGCAATTTTTTTTCGCCAAGAAAACGAACTTTTCTCGTAAAAAGTGGACAATTTTATGGACAAAAAGTGTAAATCAGGCTTTCCCCAGAAATTTCATTTTCCACGTCCCTTACATTTCCAGGTTTTTAAGCAAATTTCCCTGATTAATGACAATATCAAAATGAAATGTGCCAAGATTATCCACTATTTTGCAAAATCTACATGGAAATTTTGAACATTTTATAATATTAGCATGAAAAAGGTTTGACAAATTTTGTATCAGCAAATTTTGAAATTTTTTACAAATTTGTATTTGAAAAATGTTTAAAATTTTACAAATTAAGTATTTGAAAAATGTTAAAATTTTGCAAATTTGATCTCGGTAAAAGTTGGACATTATTACAAATTTAAACTCTCAAAAAATTGAGAATCTTGCCAATTTTCTCTCGAAATCTTTCGAAAATTTTCAAATTTCTTCTTGGAAACAGTTGAAATTTTTATAAATCTGTTTTCTAAAATAGTTGAAAAATCTACAAAGTTTGTTTTGGAAAAGGTTGGAAATCTTGCAAATTTGTATTACATGTACTGAAAGTTTAACCGTTTCTCAAATTTGTCCTCGGAGACTGTTGACAATTTGTGCTAAATTTCTAAAACGAAAAGTTTTAGAATTTGTTAATGCCCCTTCCCTTCCCGTAGTTTAAGACAGGGTACCCGCAGACCTAAAAATTAAACCTGGAAAAGTTTGGGAGAAGTCAGGGAAGAATGGCTTATTTTGAAAAAATCAGGGAAATTCCACGTAGTCATGTTGTTGCGATCCAAAATGAATGCTTCTACATGGTTAGCTCAGGACCAATTTTCCAATTTGCAAAATTTTCTACGTTTTCCGAGTACAAATTTGCAAATTTTTCAACGTTTTTCGAGGACAAAATTGAAAAATTTCCCACGATTTTCGAGAACAAATTTCCAAATTTTCCACGTTCCAAATTTACAATATTTTCCGAGTTCAAAATTACCAAACTTTCTACTTTTTCCGAATACAAAATTGTCAAATTTCTAAAAAACATTTCATGCAATTATTTTCTTACTTTTTATAATTTTTTCCATGTTAAATTTCAAAATTGTCATTAGCAAATTTTGCAAAATATTTTCCTGTGTCGATTTTGCAAAGTACAGGTATGTCAATTTTTGACCTTGCCATTGGTCAGGGACATTTTTTTAAAACCTGGAAAAGTCAGGGAAGTTGAAAATGAAATTTCTGGGGGACCCCTAGCTGTAGGCCTAAGAAGTAAAGCGACAACTTGTTTTACTGCGGAAATGCAGTTTATTGCGGTTAGTTTATTTTAGTAAAACCAGAGCGAAACCATTGTTTTTCTCGAGTTTTTTCTGCGGAAATGAATGCTCACGCCCATGTAGCAAGATGACGAAAATGACGTCAAAATGTCCCTGCTTTTGACGTCATTCTTGGCCTAAAAAACATCGCATTCTTGAAAATTAAGTGACTAAAATTGATGTCATTTTCTAACTTGTTCTGAATCGGTCATTTATTAGAATGGCATCATTTTTGGGCATTGTTGTCCAAATCAATTCTTAAAAAAAACGTAATTTTTAAGTCGGCTTGCTACGTGAGGCAGTTCAACGCTGTTTAACTGCAGGAAAACCGTAGTTATGAAGTTCCGTTAACTGCAATTTAGTATACTAGATTAATTACTAGTTAAGTCGATTTTGCAAAGTGCAGGTATGTCAATTTTTGACATTGTCATTGGTCAGGGAAATTTTTTTAAAACCTGGAAAAGTCAGAAAAGTTGAAAATGAAATTTCTGGGGGAACACCGTAAGAAGTAAAGCGACAACTTGCTTTTCCGCAGAATTGCATTTTATCGCAGTTAATTTACTTTATTTTTTCACGTTTTTTTCACGTTTTACCATGGCTAAATCATTGTTTTTTTCCGGAAATGCAATTAATCGTAGTTTTTGCCATAGGAAAAGCATAGTTTGTGCAGTACATCGAAACCTGCAAAATCTGCAATACACCCCATGCACCGCCCCCACCAAACGTGAATACTAAACACCAAGCTCTGCTCGGGGGAGTAGAGGTCACGTGAGGTTCCCCGAACCTGCAACGTGTAGTTCGTGAGGATATCCAACAGGGCGCCACGTGCCCCGGGTTCCCAACCTTCAATGTCACCTCCGCTTAGCAACGCGCGTAGGGAAACGAGGAAGGCAAAAGCGCGAGCCGCAGACGCCATTGGTCGGCATGCGTAATGAGCGCGTTGGGCGTCGGTGGAAACGAACGTTCGACGATCGGAGCTACGCATCCGCAAGTCGGGTTCGAGCCTGGGTTGACGGAAGAACGAACGAGTAGCGCTGTAATGAGACGATAGGCCCGGGGATGCGTGGTGGACATACGCGATTCGCACGGAACAATGCCCTAAAAGTCGCCGATTGGGAATCGTATAGTACTGTTGCGAAGATCGTTCGTCGTTCTTACGGTAAGCGTTACGTGAATTTATACGTTTCTCTCGGGATTCGATTATAACGCTCTCGCCATCGTTAGCACGTCCGCGGTCAGCACGAACGTCAAACAACGATACGGGGAACTTAATTGGAAGTTCTTTCCAGGAAAACAACAACTGGTGCTCCTGATCGATGACGAGCATTTTAGATGATGATCATGATTCATTTTTGAGAATTTCTAATGTACTTTCTCGGGGAAGGAATTTCAAAATGGAGCGCTAATTGTTGGACGAAATCACGTTTTGATATTTAGCACTAGCTCGGCTCGTAGCCTGCTCTATAGCGCAATTTTCTCGGAAACGCACATGGCATTTAGACGCTGAATAAGGTTGCGGGTTTATCGATGTTCATAAAATGTCGAGTGCATGTTCGATTTTTTGAATTCGACGAATTTCGAGGGCTAATTCGTAGCGTTGACTTTCGATTTTATTAATTCTTTGAATTTCGAAGATCTATATATCGTTGATCATAAAATGCCGAGATGGAAGAATTCCGAATTTCGAAAATCTTTACCGCATTGACGTTTCGATTATATTCTTCAGATTTCTAGGGTTAATTCCAACGACGTTCAACTATCAATAGGCTATACGCATATTCGTGGAATTTCGCATCTCTCTCGATTATATTTATCACATTTCTAGAAATTTACATCGACAAATGCGCTGGTCTCGAAACTGACGGTTAATTCGTGGCGACTTCCGCTAAGCGTTTTTTAGGATAACTGGATTCTGGAAATTAAGAATTTGGAATGGAACTCGAAATGGTATAGACGAAGCACGTTGGTTGCTCCGCATATTTATTACTCGCCTCGTTTCAATAACGACGAAATCACGGATGTTGTACGAGTTTTATACATTGTTCAGCTTCGGAAGAGCCATGATTTCGCTGAAAAACGAAACCAAAATGGGCGAGTCATCAGCCCTTGGCATCTTGGCCGATTGGGGGGCTGCGCGCAGCTTGTCTTTTCCTTTCTTTCTTTTTTTTCTCATTTAAAAAAATTGGATTTATTATTATTTTTTATGCGGAACGATAGCACGTACCGTGTCCTCGATCTCCATTTCAGTTTCACGGCCGGTACGAAATGTAGGTAAAAAAGTAGCCTTCTAGTCGATGTAGGCCATTCACCTGTCGTTCGGCTTTAAGGTCAGATGCGCATCCCCTTGTTCCAAAAGAGAAATGAAATGCTGCTGAGCCTCGCGATCTTGCATTGATTTTCGTGCTCAGCCAAGCGTTTCGATGCAAAGGATTTGGACGCTCATCGATGCGCGATAGAGCGCTGATTACGTGGCCGTAAAACAACGTACAGTTTGGTGGAAAATCAGCCTATCGGAATTTGGATATAACCCCAAATTGAAGATGAATCAACATCTCCATTTTATGCAAAGTGCAAGCGTTTTGAAAACGAAGCTCGAGGGGGAAAAAATCGGTGGAAATTCATCGGACGAAGTTTAGCGTTATTATATACTTTATATTTGGATGTTTTATTTTCTCATCAAATTTCCGTCAAATTTTCCATCAGTTCATAGCGGTATCTGGAAACCCAGTGTATGGCACGTCAGTTATTCTCTTGATCCATTTTTCATTTACGTTCGATTAAGGTTACTCAGTCAAAAGCGTTACGAATGGCACTTTTGTCGTGCAAAATCGACTTTCTAATTGGTTTATAAAATGCATTCAAGGTTATCATCGCTGGTTTTAAGCCAATGAATGTATTAATTATACCTATGTAAAGGTATAGTCGTGGTGTGAAAAATAATGCAAAAATAAAACCCCGAGATATTCAGTTTTACTGTCCTCAGGCTGTGCTGAATTATTTTTAATAGCTGTAAGCAAATACGTGGTTCAAATTTAATGTGAGATAAAAACTGCAGTTGCGTTTATTATAAAGTGAAAGTATACGTTTATACCTGTACATGTACATGTACATACAATGAAATCGAGTCGATGTAGAAGGCGAGATAATTTATTGTCGTGCTCAATTTTTTAATTATTTTTTTATTTTCTACATGTGCGTTGGAAATAAACAGACGTTGGAGGTATAAACACGTATTTCCGTATTTGTTTATTTTTTAAACGCCTATCGCCTATTGTATAACTGTAGGATGCTAACTACTAATGAGTTAGTTTTACTTGAGGAAAACTGCATTTTTTCGAGTACACAGTATATGTCAAAGGGTTTTTTCTACTATTGCAGAAATGTTTTTTTATGATTTTCTTGAAAACTTAAAAGGACGCGTACTATAAAACCGTTCCCAAGCTGCTCGTGTTTATTAACACTTTTTAGGGTTTGCAAATGGCGGTATCGAGTTTTGCAGCTCTTAAATCTTGCATAATAGCCCATTGTATGGAAATGAAAGGAGAATGCATCTTGTTTTCGGGAAAAAAATCACCACTCCTTTTTTTGTTACCGTAAAATTTATGGTAACCAAGAATGTCACAGATTTCTGCACATATCAAGGGTGATGCTCGTAAATATGGGTAATTCGACAGAAAAATGCGACAAAATGTCAACACAAATTAATGTTATGGTAGGCAATCTGGAAGTGCCTCGAATGTTTCATAAACCTAATTTTGGTAATTGCAAAAAAGGTGGCATAATAAATTCATTGGCAATTCGCCAAATGCTAATTTGTTTACTTGCGACCACAAGTCCTTTGAGTATTTGCTCCAAAACAAGCAATTTCTGTGTGTTTTAATAAACACAATTACACAATTGACAATTTGCATTATCAAGCAATTCACAATTGAAGGGTTTCCCCCTGTACTGTATCTTAATTGTCCTTTGGTGCGTTTTTCGTTGTTATTTCTCGCAATGCATAAACTGCAGTAAATCTCGATTATCCGGGTTGCGGATTAACGGGGCCCGTTTAAAATACAGACATTGCTAGGCATAAACTAATCAAGGAGTGAATTTTGGATTTTTTTCAAAAAGTATTAACATTTTTGATAAAAAAAAAAGCCGAAACAATTTTTCCACAAATCAATATAATTTCTCTGCATAAATGCCATGTTTTTCATAAATGGTATTATTCATCGGATAGTTTTTCCAAAAACGGTAAAATTTTGCCAAAACGATGTAAATTCTCCCCCTTCTCTCCCCCATCCCCCAAAAAAAAAGATTTCATTTTTTCCAATACCCATATATTTTTTTCATGAAAAACTATCCATTAATAGATTTACAAGCAGTGGAATTTTGCATACATGTAAAAAAAAACATAAAAAATGAAGAAATAAGTAAACAAAATTTTGTGAAAAAAATGACGATTTATTAAAACGAAACCGTTTCCCAAAAAATAGGACACTTTTTTCCAGCCCTCTAAGATCGATGACATTGACAACTTTAGGGCTTTCATTATGATTTGATTTTATGATCAGAAAAGCGGTGATTTAATTACCATTCAAAAACTCGAGTGACACATTTAACACAAAATTAACTTAATGGCGTTTTTTGCCAATATTCTGTCACGTAATAGACGACTCGAACAGGCTTTAATCGTTGAAAAGAATGTGAGGCACTGATTGAAAGCGGATTTAATGGCCAATTAAGTTTGTCCGATTTCTCGCAATTAACTCGCGAACTTAACGCCATAAATATCGAGGCATCGAAATCTCAACTGTTGCTAACATCTCTTTTATTATACAGTAATGACAATGACTGAAGGCCAAACACGTCTTCGTTATCAAAATTTCATTTGAATTTGGCATTGTTTTAGTATACGTGTGCGATAACAATAATTTCTTTTGGATAATTACATCTTCAAAATTAAGCCGCGTAATGTAGCTGGCGCATACATAAACATGATAAATCGAAATTAACTAGGCGAAAATGATGCGCAAAACTTATTTTCGTTCGATGTGTTCATCCTCGGACACTTTTCATTGTCAGCAAAAACTTGATGATGTTCCACCAATGCCAGCTGTAAAACTCGATAATGATGCATTATATGCAATATTATTGAGTTATATGATGCATTATATGCATCATTGGTACCTAATTATAGACGGTGATGGGCAAGCATTTCGAGGAGCCCAACGCCACCTATGATGAATTTTAGGAAACACGCCACAAATTGGCGGCAATGGGCAAGCAATTCCAAGCAGATTCTAGAGCCATCTGTGATACCCGATGCGAATCTCTGGTGACAAAATGGCGCCCGAGGTCTAATTTGGAGATATATATGCAGGAAGAAACTGATTCACGGACTTCCGCAACATTTTTCCAAAAAGCTTTATATGCGCAGTAGCGCACGCACATCTTCAGTTACGATGTTTGACACAAGCCTATAATTTCTACAGAAATAAGGTTTGGGGATTCCTAACTGCATGGAATCCGAAAGGCTTACATGGGAAAAGCCCGAGTGAAAGCGTTTCACCTTTAAGCTCGAATTCAGCTCACGTCCACGACTTTTTTTTTATTAAAAATGTTGAAGGTTTTTCTGCAAAAAACCCCTGCATAAGTAAGTTCATATCGCTCAATGAGTGCATGCGTCGAACGAGCACAACTTTTTTATTAATGATGTAGGTTCCCGAAAGGGCGTTTCCGTCACGCGATGCCTGGAAGTGCGGAGTTCCCTCAGGGAGGCTCGAAACAATCATGGGAACAGGTTTGTGGGGAAGGTCACCACGAGAATGGCCAAATTGAAAGTAATCGTGTATACAATGTGCAGAAATGCGCAAATCCAAATGCCGCATTCTTGTCATCGATGCGAAATTCGTCCGGTATGTGGCGTTGGCCAGCGCCCAAACAGCGCCATTTTTGCGTCAATTTTGAATGCGGATGACAGCAGCCAGCCGGCCACGGCCTCCAACGACTATGTCACGCGGACAACTTGTATAAATAAAAATAATGGGAAGGCACGCCGTTGTCTAAACCTCAAAGGGATCCGAAAATGCAGTAAATTAATATTCGGATTTCGTCAGACATTCAGGTTTGATGCTTACCGCTCAGAAATTGAATGCACAACTTGACGTGACAAGGACCCCCAAACATGATACTGCTTTATATAGTCTAATGTCCATGGAGACAACCTTTTAATAGCATTTATGCGATGCTGCGGAAATTAATTTCTTATAGGGTGGCGAACACAATGCAGTTTTGATAAAATGTTGATCAAACCATTACTATTAGAATCAAATCCTGAAACAAAATGTTTTTGAATGGACGATAACGTGCCAATGCAAAGAGTGGGATTAACACGAGCCTCTTTCGGTAAATAGTGGCCGTTGAACGAGCACGCTATTTAACTGTAAATTTGGCGTTGTGCAAAATTGGTTCGTTTAGCTGATGTCATCTACATTACATTATCGATCTGCACGAAATCTGCCACGGTATCAACATTTCCGAACACGCGATGACTGCATGCGAAGGAATTAAGCGTTTTTTGAGGTTTCGCATTTCTGTGCCGATTATTCGTTATTCGGAGGCTTCGCGAAGCCGCACGTACACGTGCTAATCAAAAAAAGAATTGGATTCAGATTATATGATTCGAAGCCGGGCATTAACACCCCAGATCACTGTCGAAGTTACGATTATTTTGACTTGAAAAAGTATGCCATCTCGAAAGAGAATCTCAAGCAGCAATTGATAAGACTATAGAGTTGAAGAGGCCATCGCGCGAGACAACTTCCTGTCTGAAAGGATGTATGCGTGATGGGGAATGCTTGATTTCAGCATCATTCGAAGTTATTACTGGAATTTTAATATTCTTGGTTGCCAACACGACGTGTACTGCAAAGATTTCAAGAAATTGGTAAAATCGTTGGGAAAAACCGGACGGCAATAAAGTAAAACCATATTCATGGCACTGTCACTCACTATACGTTGTAGGTATTTCAGAAAAATGAAATATGTTTTGTGAAAGAAATTTCGTTTTTATACAGTAAAATTATACCTACCACTTGAGATAGGTCACTCGGTGGAATAATCACGAAGTGACATGTAGAACACATCGACTATGTGTATTGAAATGCTTTTGTGTCACTCTCGATTACTTATCAGATGCACTTCTTCAGCGCTATCTCTCTAAATGCACCATCGATATAAACATATCTGGCGTCATTACGTTGCGAAATTATTTTGTGTGGCACGTGGTGCATGCCAAGGGATTCATTTGACAGTCTGTAATCTGATGAAGCACGTTTTGGGTTTTCAGGTTACAATGTTGTTTTCATTCTCAAAGTCATATGCTGCGAACCTTCGCATAAACACTTCCTTTGCAATGTAAACCGGAGGAAATAGAACATCCACTTAAGCTTAGAAACCCAATAACCTTTCCGAATATCGGTATACGTATGCACATATAATTTGCTTGCTATACGTCTGTCATCTAACCCCTTTTCCTGCCCATTATAAATAGACTGAACGTTTTTTTTTATTTGCTTAAAACTGAAACATCGTTCGTCCTAAACTATAAAATATTTCCAATCGTTTCCAGCTTGCTTTTTTTTTTTTTTTTTTTTTTTTTTTTTTTTTTTTTTT
>JAQGAO010001416.1:0-24563 GCA_034697705.1 Ommatoiulus sabulosus
AAATCATTTGCACGGAAGTCAGAAGGTATAAAGGATTGCCAACCAAATGCTAATTTGCAAAGAAATCATGACTGTTTCTGTTAGAGAAGATCAGAAGAAGACTGTATCATTTTCACTTTGGCATTCATTTGCTGTATCATTTTCAGTTTGTCATTTGTTTTCCTAAATATTTTTTTTTCCTTTTATCAATTTTATGAATTAATGATTGTTATTTATTTATGCATATGTTGGTAAAAAGATACTACAATATCAGTCAATTCCAAAAATTCTTTCTTATTAAAATTGAGATAAATATGTATGAACATAGCTGTCTAACATAGGTGTATCATTTTCACTGGGAGCCACTGTACGTGCATGAATAGCGCTACCTATCTTACCAAAATCTTAGCAGGGTTATCTGACATTAGCTCTAAATTTCCACGTATCTTTTTTACTGCTTGAACAGATTTGACGTGCTTGGTTACGAATTTCCACACATTTGCCATCTGTCGACCCGTACTGAGGATGCATGTAACATTCAAAAAATTGTCATGATCGAACCCCGACCTCGACATGCATGTACACAAAAACATGAAGTAATAATTACCTGAGATAATTGACAGAAGTAAGAGAATTCTTATTGGCTTGCTTCAAATTAGAATTTATCCCCATTTCTTCAGCCCATTTTTCAATAGTCTCACCCATTCTTTTAAATTTACCGCAAACAGCGCAACATCAAATACACCGTAATCCAAAAAACGGCCACAGCCGTTAACTCCTACCTCCAACCCCCTAGCGGATAAAATTTGCTCGCATGTTTAAAATTCTAGCGGGAATTCATAAACGCGTTGGAGGCTTTCAAAGAAAAGAGGCTTAATTTTTTTTTTGTCGTATTTACTGTACTGTACATCTATCAACAGTATTCATAAAACCACAAAATAAAGAATTACCCATGATACCCGATTAAATATTTGTCAATCAAATTTTTAATGCGCGCCCATTGAAAAAAAAACTGAAATATACTTTTCATAAGTCATAGATGTAAATAATCTTTACACCATTAATTATAAATATTTATCCATATTTAACATTTAAAAAAATAATATCGTAAAACGTCAACAAAATAAACATTCATATACTTGAATAAAACAATTTTTTTTTTAAAAAAAATCAATACTTTGTCATTGTGACAAACTTTTTCAACCTTCTAGGCATCGATTCCACAAGATTGGCAGTACTCTCAGGACTAATTTCTTCCCAATAACTTTTTTTTTGGAGATTGTGACCTTCGTGCATAGTGAGCATTTAAACTGCGCACTATACACACCCTAAGGGTACGAGCACGTTGACACTTATTTCATTAACTTAAAAACCATGCAGTATCGCCTAGTGGTACATGTATATGAGTCTGCAATACCACTACGCGACACTGGTTCAAAATAAGTAAACAAATCACATGAATAAGTGCCAACGTGCTCCCACCCTAAAACCCTCAATAAGTTCAAGGATCGGACTACACTTCCGACTTGAAATGACGATTCATCCTTCAGTTTGGACCACAATATGTTTGGACACAGTATACTGCGGTTTGGACAGAGCCCAAAATCGGCTAAGGCACCCGCCATTACTTTTTTTTTTCTGGAAGGGAATTTTTCAGAGATTTTCAGAAGGAGCTCAAGATGTTTTATCCGTGAGTCATATCTTTCGCTGGTCGGCTAATCGGGTCCTCTCAGCTGAAGGCCTGCAGCCTGCAGGTAACCAATGTTATTTACTTTTCAAGGAGATACTCAAGGGCTGATTGTCACCTCAAAGCAGACAATATAGACAATCGTGGTCCTACCATGGTTCACCATTTTATTTGGAACTCGTTATTGTACTTCCACTCAGAAAGCTCTGCAGGATGATCAGGCACCTTTGAAATGCAGCAACCTCTGACAAAGCTCCTTCAGACATTCCGTCTGGGCCAGTTCCTGAGAAGTCCCAGATTCCCCAGATGACTGGGTTTTAATTCTAACCCAGCATTCTGTAGCCCCGGGTTTGAATTTCGGATCGGATATCCCGATTGTGAGTTTCGTGGTTTCGCTCAACTTAACCCTCCGCCCGAATGTTGGGATACTTTGTATTCACGACGGTGTCCAGTCTCAAACATTGCCCATTTAGCAAATCGGACTCACCTTGCATGATCATCTAAAAAAAAGGCGCTTTCACGGTAAAATGTTTAAGGGTATTCTACGATTCGTAATTTTAAAATGCATGGATCATTTGAATTCATAATCATAGATATACAAAAACGATTTACTGAAAAAGTGCTGTTTTTCAATGTCCATTAAGGTCAAAAGTAATACTGTATGCCACAAGTAAACAAATTTTAAGATCGAGGTAGGTTTTGTTAGCGAAATGGTCAGCTATTTCTCATAAGTAGGTTTTAAATTTATAACTTTGATGATATGTACCACTGAGTACTAACCATTCTGATGACTGTTCAACAGTTTTGCTAAACAGTCTCCAGATGGTCAAAACATTAGGATTTGTTCACACGATGGAAGCAAATTTCCTAGGTTGGGGTGGCCATGATGGTGAAACCATCTGGACCACCAGAAGGGATGAAAATAAAATATTTCATGAAAATTTGAATCCTAGAATGTCAGAAAACTGAAAAAACACAAATTTAAAATAAAATGTGAAAGGAGGTATGTCTCAGTTACTTATAATCTTTGCATACATCTAAGATGTAATATTTTTACTATACGATTCCAGAAATCTGTTGATGATGGTATAAGTAGTTTGACTCGGTGGATTGTCTTTGGTGCGTCCTTTATCTTTGGCTTTGGCTTTGGTTGTGGGATGTATCTATAGAAGACAAGATTTTTGATACAAGATGAAGTGGGAGAGTAAACGTTCAGCTGATGCCAAAACATCTAGGATTCAGGGAACAATTGACCTTATGCAGATTTCGTAAGCACACATACATGTATATCACGTGACCATAAAATTAGCCAGAGGCAGTGCCGAGGTATGTTCACGTTCTTTTAGTTGTTGATACGATGAAAAGATCACGTGATGTAGTCCCATACGTCGTAACTCTGCATAGGGTCCATTGAAAAAATCATACGAAAAAAGCCAGTGTTTCAGAGCGTCTCATTCTATGTTCACATGTATTTTTGGGTAATTAACTATCTTATGCGGCTAGCTCAAACAACAGACTACAGATTATCTTTGGTGCAGTCCTCTTGCAATGGCAATTTCTCAACTGCCAAATTACTGTATATGATTTTTAAAGCATTTGTCTGATGAATATTTATTTTGTTGACGTTTTACGATTTTTAAACCCAAAAAATCGAAAGACTCGAAGATGTTTCCTTTTGTTGACGTTTTACGACATTTTTTGTAAATGTTAAATATTGCTAAATATTTGTAATTAATGGTGTAAAGATTATTTACATCAATGACTTTGAAATGAATATTTTTTTTTCAATGGGCATTAATGTCACAACTGTAAAAATGTTGGTGTAAGAATACTTTATTTGATGACCATATTTTATCTAATTAACATCTCAGGACATTTTACAGAAATATTTATATCAAGAGTTGTATCTTAGATTTCTATCATATTAAAGTATAGAATAGTACTATACTAAAATACCCACACACAAAAATCATACTAACCAGGATCAGGATAACAAATGAGACCACTTCAACAACTAATATGAAGTAACCAAATAACTTCTCATTTAATACCTGCATAAAATTAAAATTAATTACAGGTATTGGTTACAGGGTAGCATACACAATAGTACAATACAAGGCATAAAGAAAAGCATTAAAGCGTTTTAAAACTATAAAATCAAGAAAAAAAAGCACAAAAAAACCACAACCTGACCAAAATTCCAATACTGTTTAATCATTAAAATCAGTAATAGAATTTGGTTATTGTAACTTAGGATATTCGTCTTCAAGAGGAGCATAAAGCCTACATGTGGGGCATGTGTTTTCACGCTTAAACCAGCATTTAATACACTGAAATCAGAAAACAAAAAATTACTAGAAAGTGAAGAAAAATTCACTTAGTATGATCAGTTACAAAAACCTGTCCAAGGGCCACTAGAAAATAAGACTAACATACACCAGCTTTCATAAAACAAGGGTGAGCCCCACTTTACGGTGAAATAAATTGGAACATATTTTGCATTTGAATTCAACAGGCATTCGCTTTTTTAAAATTTCGAAAAGAATCATCGGTATTAGATGAGAAACTATTGAAAAAACCTAACAATTTCTTAAATCAATAAAGCAGAAAATAATGTAAAGCTAATTTATATACTACTAGCAGTAAATCCCGGCGTTGCCCGGGGAAAGATTAAAGAAATCATGAACATTGACCTGGGTAAAACATGGGGGCGAAATGGTTTGTTATTTTTATGGCCTTGGGATTACCCATAGGGTCAATGTTCGCTGGATTCGCATTGAGCGCAGTTTTGCATTATCAGGGGCCATTCGAAATGGGCGTCTTCAAAATGCACGTCCCCCTACACGCTAAATCAGGACGCCCTTTTTGAATGGCCCCTATGCACGACCACAAACACGAAAACACAGTAGACCCAGTATGCAGACTAATGTTTTTGCGAAAACAGGGATGCAGTGCCACCTCCCATTGCCTTACCCCATTGCATGTAAGCGGATGCGGCGCATGTTAAAACAATAAATAAAAAAACATTGAAACACTATATGTTTATTAACCTTTTATCGTAGGACCTTAGTACGCAATTAATAGTTCAATTGACAGCATCAAATTTCTAATTAATGCTGGGAGTTTGAACTAATTTTGTTTTTCTTCACAACCACTGAAATCTCATTAATACTACAGATTTTAACACGAGTATTATTAGAAGTGTCTAAAGGTGGTGCAAATATTAAATAATGTAATTTTTGTCTACTCTCCAAACGTATTGACTTCATAATGGAGGAAAACAATCCGAAATGTATTGCATTTCTTTATTGAAAGCCTAATTTCTTATGACCGTAAATATCGTTAAAAAGAAAATTATTTTCAGGCTGTAAAATGACATGCTTACAAACACGTACCAGCTATAAGTACAGTGATGAGAAACAAAAAATATTAAAAAAATAAACGGCAAACACTATCAAATAAGCAGGGCCACGCCATGCCTTTATTGCGCCTGGGTGTGATGTCACGCACACCACTTTCTCAATATTTGACAAATTTCACAAATATTTCTTTTGGAAAATTTACCAGTTTTTTCCAAAATCGCATTTTTTTTTAACAAATTTTGTAAGTATGTGTAATAAAATTCGCCCTTTTTATGAAAACCACAGATGGGTGACAAAACTGACTATTTTTACTGACCATGTAATGTCACAAACATTTCGTAAATTTACATATATTCTTATATTACATTTCTTTCCGTAAAGTGCAATATTTTTCTTTTTCGTACCATCTTACCGTTGGCGCACGGGTGTTGTCAACGAAGGTGTCATTATTGTTAATCTAGTAACGCTACTGCATGTATATCTATCGATGTGGCGCTGTCATTTATTAACTATATTTATTTTGCATTGTATTAAAAGTATTAATTTTATTTTCAAATACGAAATACGCCGTTTTCCGATTTCAAACTTTGTTGTAATAACTTGGGCGGGATAGCGCTTTGTTTTTCTTTACTAAAGCAATGGCACGCGGCGCTGCTAGCTTGTTTTCTATACCGAAACACCCGGAGTTGGCATACTGGGTCTACTGTGACGAAACTAACAAACAAACAAATTCAAGATGGACACGTTTTCTTTTTTTATATACAGTGTATATAGATTTCAAAATGATCCGTTTTAAATACATAAAATATGTAACGTTTTCCAGTAGAATATTAGTTTGTGATTAGAACCAAACAATCAATTTAATGTATTTAGTAGAAAACAAGTACTTTCTTACCAATGATAAATACTTGAAACAAGTGGTTTACAATTGATTTCGAAATATATTTACCTCGCTGTGATAGGCATGACCACAAGACAAATGATGAAGATCACCTTCATCCATCAATTCATAACAGATATAACACTCGTCAGAGTCACCATAATATCGCTTCATATTTCCATGGGTTTCTGGTACCGCCGCCCAGGAGAAAGGCAACTCATCAAACTTATCCAAGCCCATTGAATTTGCTATCGTAGAAGGTGGCCACTGGCGGCCGCTATCCTTGGGAATAGCACCCTAATGAAGATGTCAAAGATTGCAAGTTCAAATCGACCCATAAAAAATACATTTTTGACTTATAAAATAGAAATTCCTTACCTTAGAAGTATAATCTTGAAAAATCACTACTCTGATCTCATTTACTATTTCTCTTAGTATCATGCCCGAAAGTGAATTGTTATGTTTGGTACGGATTTTGGATATATATTTGGAGAGCCCAGATCTGCAAGAAAGCATTGAATAAAATTTATCAAAACCCAAACGAGAAGTCAACTATGTCTTTTCAAATTACAGCAGTGTTTAATTCCTTGTATCTATAAATTAAAAAAAAAATATCCAATTTTGAAGTGGGGACGAGAAACAGTCCCAATGCTGCAGCATTTCCAATAATAAAACCTTTCTATGAACTTGCGTGAGATAAACATGAAAAGCATGAAAGAAATTGGTTGCATTTAGTTATTTTAGATTGTTAAATTTGGGGATTAATTGATTATTCCTAAAATATCAGCATGACTTCAAAAACTAACAACACTCACTTTTTTATTGTGGGGAACTCTTTGTGTAAATACTGCATAACCTTATCATATGAAGTGTTCCGACCTTCATGTTTGCTCTCCTGATGGATAAAGAACAACATAAGAATGTAAACTATTCCAATGATTCTTGAAAACACTATCACTAGTTGCTCACCATTGCTGCAGCTGAAGAATATAGAAGGGGTGGCTTACTTCCACTTCCTCTAAACTCGGCACTTAAACTGCTTTCGGCATTTACATTTTCGACCGAACAACTGTTACCACTCAATGGCATCAGTGGTGGCTGGGATGTTCCAGGACCAAGGCCAGAAGAAGCATAGTGAGGAGAAGAAGGAACTTTAAGTGGGGAAGAAGGGATATTTACTGGTGAAGCTGCAGTTGAATCAGCAGTGACAACTGGAGCATTTCCAGTTTCATTTTCCTCATTAGTGATGGGAGCAGCCAATGGCATATCAGCGCCAGGAAATCCCCGAAATGGAAAATTCTTAGGATCAATGGTAACGGGTCTAATCGAATGAGGCAATAGACCGCCGTTCCCAATGATAAGATCTCTATATCCCTCTGCCAAGGGATAACGTGGTCGGTAATGGTCAGATATAGATGGCATGGCCATATCTACAAAAAACATCTAATTAGCTGCAGAAATGCTAGTCGTAAAAAAACAATTCAAAATATCAGATGTTTTTCACAAGTTTAAAGTGGTCATAAATAACACTTACAGTGGGCAGGTTGAATTTGTCTTCCCTGATAGCCCTGAAAACGGAAAAATAGATGAAAAATAAAATATATTCATTATGAGACTTATATAGCAAAGCTCTCATTACATACAATTTGCTGAAAAACTGGTATTGGAGGCCTTAACTGAAAAGAATTTTGCAAATGGTCTATTTGACCAAGTAAGTGTTTAATTTTGATTTCTTGAGAGTTCACCTTCTCCTAAATAATATAAACGATAATTAGTAAAACACAATTTCTATCATAAGCGGTTTTTCTCTTTTAAAGCGACATAAAACAAAAAAACTTACAGTAAGAATTTGTTCATTATTAAGAGCTTGTTTATAATTGGCTTCCATGGAATCCAAATTGTTTTTTAAAGTTTTGACATCATCTTCAGCCTTAAAACGTAGCTTTCTGTATAAACAAAATATGCATTTAAGGACTTCGTATCATTCCCAAGTAATAACTTGAAGACAATACTGACTGAACCAGTTTAAAAAACCAAACATTGGTTTTATCGGAATTAAGGCAAGAATATATTTAAGACAAAATTAAATAATTTCAATAAAAAATGTCATTGTACAGGTAATGTGATGCCAGTGTAATAGGTATGTGAGTCATATTCATAGATTTTTCATGCAATAATTTTAAAGTATCGATGAAATTTACAAAAATTTCTATCAGGAGAATCAATGCATGGGGAATTTAAAAATGGCAAATTGACAATTACAAATTACCATCGTTGCCAAATGTTTATGGATAATAGTATAAAGTTAATCCTAAACTTATCTTTTGAAAAATTTTAATTGAGAGTGGATCACAGATGTACCATCAGTGACTATGTAGTCATTTTCTACACACAAGTCATTGCTTAGACAAATGATGACGCAAATAATATGACAAGAGTATGGTTAAATTTGAGTGACAAATTAAAAATTTGGAATAGATTCACTAGTGGAATACGTGACTTTTCATTGTTTTCAAACAAAAAAAAAAAAAAAAAAATCAACAAACCTTTCCTCTTCAAACAAATTTTGTTTTGACGATACCAATGCATCTAATTTCGTTTGTTCAGCAACAGACTTATCTTTTTCGAAATTCAAAATGTTTATCTTGTCGGTAAGGCACTTTAGATCTGCATTAAACTTTCGCCTCTCAACATCGAGTTTCTTGGTGCTAACATCCAAAACGGACTGAAGATTGCTATACAATATCTTAAATTTCTAGAAATGCAAAGAAGTCACAACACAAATTAGTAATGACGACTTAATAAACATGTCTAAAAATGAGTTACAAGTGGACCTTTAGCAGATTTCACGAGCATGCATATATCACGTGACATTGGTGAAAATAACTCGGAGGTAGGGACGAAGCACGTTCTTTAAGTTGTTGATTCTGTGGAAAGATCACGTGATGTCGCCCCATACGTAACTCTACCTAAGGTCCATTAATTAACATAATAAACAAAAAATCTAATCTCGGGGAGAAAATTTGGAAAAATAAAATTAAGCGTGGCAATTTATGAATTATTCCAGTAAAATTGATATTTGAAACTACTAAAACTATGTTCAAGTACATATGCTTATATTTGATAAGTAGTTAAACCATGCTTGAATATTGTTGATGAGAATACCAATGGCTAAAAATTTCCACAATATTAGCATACATGTGGTTCCTTAATAGAAACACAATAAAAGAAATACTTTTGTTTTCAGTTTGATTTGTAACAAAAATAGATGAGACAAAGTTGTCTTCCTACTTCACTATGCCTAAATTACCTCCAATTCCTCGTCTAAATCGTCGATTTTGCTCTCTGACGATTTCTTGGTGACCTGAAGTTCATTTTGGGCTTGAACCAACCTGTCCTTCAAATCTTGAAATTGGGAAGTAACGAGTAAATTATTTTTCTTAAGAATTTCTATCTCCTCAGTATACTGCACGCAGGAAGTACAAATACCACAATATTCCTAGGCAAAAGAGACATGAAGTGTAAGTATATTATGAAATGGATTAAAGTAATACTATTACCAGAAGAAATAACTAAAAAATCTTTACCTCAATCTTAATGGTGTCATTGGAATTGTTCAGAAATTGATCTGATTTTTTGTAACCATTAAGAGCAGGTATGTCAACACAATTCAAAGCTGTACTTGATTCTGTTAAGTTACTATAACCAGAGTTGAGCTTTTTCTGTGAACCAAACTTATTCTTGATGTCCATGAAGTCTTGTAGGTCTCTATTGTCTACTGCATCAATTTCAATTTTGTATCTAGAATTTATCGGATTAATTGAATATTGATCGATAATATCATCAATATCATCTTCAGTCTTTAACGACTCTGATAGGCTGTCCTGTCCATCACTACAATCATCGCTTTGACAATTGTTATTATTTGGAGATGCAGACTGCTCACTAACATTGCTGAACGAGCCTATTGAAAGATTGGTTTGTCGATGGCCCATCTTAAGCTTATTGTCCGTATTCTTCCCTTCAGCAGGTTGGTCAAATAAATCAATTCGCACATGTGTTGAAGTGAATGACCGTTTTAAATCGTGCTCCCCTTCAACCTTGGTAGAATCTGCTTTCTTTTGCAAACAATCTGGAGAATTTAAGAAAATACTCCAATATGAGAACATTTCAGAATTACATGTATAAATCGCAAAAATAATCGATGTATCAAAATTTAATAGAATGAGTGTCATATATTCTAGTTGCTCTTAGTCTTTCAATGTGTTTGCAAAATGAGTTAAATAACCTTCAGTTACAATTAAAAATTCCTGAAAAGAATTTTGATTTACATGGTATATTAGATTTGTTAAAAATACCCGAACTTAAGCCCTTCCATCATGACCTCAGAGCTAGATTGAGATTAGGTTTTTTGACGCACAATAACTGGGAGCATAATACACGAACCTATTAACGAAATGGTAGAAATGTTTGACGTAGTTTAAAAATCCTCAGTCTACAACAATACAAGGAGCAGAACGGTGGTGGCAGATTTTTAGAGGAACTGGCCTAGCATTCGCCTAGAAGCAACTTTGGAAATCTTTGAAAACCAAATTTAGGAAGCCGAACCAGCTACCTTGCTCGGTTGGAGTCCTTTCCTTGTTGAGAATGAGGCATTAACATTTTCAGAATACTCTTAAGATGCTGCAACTTGCTGAACCAGCAATTTTCTTGACATTAAGATTGCAAGACAAGTCATTGGTAATGGGGAGTCAAAAAAATTTCACAAATGGACTTACAAGTGCTGAAATTACTAACAAGGATTTCCGGCAGCAAGCTCTAGCATTATAAAAAGCAGCAAATAGCATAACCATTAAGAACGCCGCATTACTGCAAGACAACTTATTACCTTCAACAGTTAAATCCGAAACTTGGGTTAATGAAGCTGGTGGATATATTGCACTCTTTGTTGGAAATGGAATGTTACTGGAGATATTTTTATCAGAATTATAGCACAATGGCAGTTCAATATCCAATTCATCAGAATATTTATGTAGTATATCGGACTTGGAAGTAACTGAGGCAGATTCATTTGAAAGGGTCTTGTTAATATTCCCCCATTCCGGCGAGCCATTTTCAGGATGCCTGTTATAAAAATACAAAATCACTTTTACCACTTTCACTTCAGACACCTACACCACAAACATTGAACACCAATTACCTTGTAAATTCAGATTGGGAATCACTCCCTTTATTAACTGATCTACTGTAAAAATATTCCTGGAGCCATTTCCCTCTTTCTCCAAAGTCAGACATAGAACTATATTGTCTAAACAAAAAGGTATATCAGCTAATATCTGGTTATATTTTGAAAAAGACGATTTTTTCCAAATAAGTAATCAAATTAAAAATGGCTCTAATTTATGTTTTATCTGCTACACAACATGGTTACACTAACAGAATATGAATGATCTATAAATATTCAACATTTCTGTTCAATGGTCTATATCCGGATACAATAACAAATTAATGTGATGAAAATAAAAAGACCAATTAACTGTTATAATATCAATCATCACATAGGGGAGCTATTTCCATTTAGAGTTTAAGTAATCCTGATTTTTATGATCTTAACTCATCCATCAACTTTTCCAAACATTTATCATGGCATTATAAAGATAGTCATGATAATTATAACAATACACAAGTTGAATTTCTCAAATGCACTCACCCTAAGAAATTCCTTTGAAATTCGCCATCATCTGTGCTTGATTTGGCATTAAGAGAATCTTGAAGCCATTTTTCTGTTTCAGCAACATTACCTCTCACGTGTGATGGCAATGCAAAAGGTTGTTCAGGATCAAGATGGAATTGCCTACAAATGAAAAATCAACGTGCAACCTGATGAGTATATTCAGACTATTTGAAAAAAACTTCATGTTTATAAATGTAATAAAGTACCTGGATGGAATCTCATTGGGAATATTTTCCTCAGCAGCAACTTTTATGGTTTTCAATTGTTCAATACGAGGCTCATCAGTTTTGGCAAAATCGAGGGTCAAAACGTCTTTATACTTTGCCTTTTTAGGCTGTCTTTTCTTTTCATTTAATGGTGTACTATCATCGGAAAATTTCTTTTGCAGAACCATAACGGCATTTTGTCGAGTATCTGTGAAGCAATTATAAAACATGAAAACAACAAATAGCAGGCATCACGACTATCCAAGTTTCTTCTAAATTCACGTTTACCTGCAACTGCAAAATCATTCCTTTTCTCTTCATTGCTACTGTCAGACTGCCTATGGACCAACAACTGGAAGAAATTAGAACGATTACGGTAAAGACATATTTATTATACATGCATGGACTGCATTGTAATTGTACCGAAAATTGAGTTCTTCAAAAATTATCATACCCTATCTGTTGACACCTGATCTGTGATGTTAGAATGCACAGGAGGCAAATTACAAGGCTTTTTAACCATTTGTTTTACCGCTTTCTTGTTTTCTTTTCTGATGATTAAAAAACGGTAATAAATTAGCTATCATTTTAGTTGACAGCAAAGATTGTCATATGTTTTACTCACGGTGGTTTGGACTGCCCGACATCTTTCAATTTTGGCTTAATCTCATCTTCACTTGGAAACTAATAGATTAAAAGAATTAAATAAAAACTTCAACAAAAAACAATTAAGATTAAAAATGCATCATCAGTTGAGAGCTCACCGATTTACGTTTCATGCCATCTGCTCCAAACAGTTCTATTTTGGAAATGGTCGAATTACAGTCTGGCGTAAAACATTGTTTTCCCAAAAAATCCTACAGATAAAGTGACAAAAGAATTAAATGTGAGCAGCTGTTTCAACTTACCTTCCATTTACAATGCAGAAATATGTAAAACGACATAGTTTAAAAAAAGGGCCACATTTATAAAGTGTGACCAAGGCCTGCAAATAACTACCAAAATACAGTTTGCAAACATTGGAAAATCTTCGAATAACAATTGTGCACATACTTTTTCTAAGTACAACTTCTTGTCTTCTTTAATTTCTTTCCAGCAAGGCATATGGTAACATAGATGACACCTCTCTTGACAAATAATCTGTGCAAATCCTTGGAATCCAGGATCGCTAAAATATATTTCATTCCTGTGGCTGGTATCATCAGTGTTGTATCGACATATTGCATTTGGAGGTGGTGGGGCATTACAGATACCCACCAATGACTTAACTGATTCCTGAGTAAAAAAAAAAGTAAAACTTGGAGAACCATTGCAATTTATGGTCAATTAAAAATGTTTGTTACTGACTTGCAGTTTTTCTGGATAACTTTCTTCGATTATTTTTGATTCACACTTTGGAAATTCATAAACTTTTAATTTTATTTTATTGTCTATTATGCTGCAAAGACTTTGTAGCGGATCTTTAGCCTCTTTATATCTGAAAGTTAAAATCAACGAGGCAGTTAAATAAATACAATTCTACATTCTAATACTCAATGAAACAAATCACCTACCTATTTTGAGCAATAAATCCCAATGCTTTTCCATAATAAGCCAAAGGGAAAGAAACAGTATAGTGGTTATTGATGATTTCGTCTAGAGTTTTTAAACCCAGATCAATATCCTGAAAATAATAAGTACATGTAATTCAATTTCAGTAGAAAATGATAAACCCAACTCTTGAAACTTGAAAGATCAACCAGAAACAACATAAAATAATTTGACCATGTCAAGTTTGAGGTTGCATTAACAAGAATTAATAAAATGTTTCTTACCTCATGTGTGCCTTTGCCAATACAAGCCTTTGCAAAACAATATTTTAATAAAATTATGTTTAGTTCTGACAATCCCAAAGCCTGAAAATGTAAAGTGCCAGTGCATATAAATTTGTTAGTCAGCCATTAGTCTTTTCAAACTCGCAAAATATAGCACATTTATGCATACAATAGAATAACATGTCGTTAAATTCTCTTGGTCAATGAATTTTCGTTAAGAAATGTATATTTCCCGCACTATGTAAATTAAAGATTCATTCTCTGTCAAGAAGTGCAAAAGTGGCAGGTTTTTGTAGGCCAAAATTTCATTATTATCAAAATTTAACTACTGTTGTTGTTTTAGCACAAGTTTTAAACTGAAATAGTATTATTGCGAAAAATAACCCAGAAAACATTCTTAATAGAAGCCACAGAAGCTAACAAAACTTTAAATACATTATATAAATAAATACAAAGATTACCTTTTTTCCTTTATCTTCCAGGACCCCAAGAGCCATTGAATATTTGAGATAAGCAACTTTATATGATAATATAATTAATGCCTCTGAACCTTCCTGAAGGAACTTGTTAAAATTCTGAACATTGCTTTTTGCTTTCCCCAACTGAAAAAAGGTACAAGATTTTACAAAATACATAAGTATAACTACTTGTATAAAAACATGATAAAAAACAATTTACCTTGTTGTTGGTATTATCGTGTACCAGAGGAGGGGTAATAACACCATTGGTTACATTTTTCGCAGGTTTTTGCTTGACTGCTGGAACTAAATTTGCAGTGTTGTTCTGTTCTGTAAATTCCTAAATATTTGATAGAAAATATTATCATTAACGCAAGCCATGAGAGTAGGAACGCATAAAGTATAAGATTTCCGGAGAAGAAAAAGTTGGAGGGAGTGATTGAAATAGAAATGGAATTGTGAATTAATTAATAAACCTAACTGAGTAAACGGAAATGAGGAAATTGAATATCTAAAATAAAATTGTTTATGCTTTCATATTCCTTCAAAACCTCCTACAGATGAAAATATTGCAGGTTTCTAGGTAAATTAAGTTCCTAATAAAGTGAAGAAAAAAAAAAGTGTGGCCATAATCATAAAATAACATCCCACTTACATGGGCATCTAAACTTATATTGGATGAAGGAATTCCTAGAACGCTTGACATATTACTAGTTACAGCCTCTTTTAAAGTTGTAGTAGTCCTGAAAATAAAGTTAAGCAATTTTCAAAGTAATTAAAAATACATGTAGCTATAATTAGTAGAAACATTTTCTAACTTAGTGTAGGTATTTCCCACCATATAAATATATCACAACTTTCTTGAATGAGAATCAATGTACAGATTCTTGCATATAGTTGGCAAATATATGGACGCATTTTACCAAAAATGGTAAATGACAGAACATAAATGGATAAATTACATTCACTTCAACTAGCTTGTAAAATTATAGCATGGCGGACAATATAGAAATATAAAAACAATTTTTTTAAAATTCTTAGAATATAATATAAAACATTATTACTTCTTATAAAATAATGCATTTTCAGCAAGTTATCCATTAAAGACTTAGGTAAGATAACGCCATATCATAAACACTTTTACCTTTTATGGTAAGTTTTTTCAACAATTGGTCCATCGAAAAATTTAGGGACAAACTGGAAGATAGACATCCGGTTATTGCAGAAAGTTAACTTTTAAAGGGCGTTGGCAGCACTCAGGAATAACAATACACTGATTTGCTCCTCATAATACATATAAACAGCTTAAAAGTCCCTTTGCTTAGTTTATGAGTTTATCAATAGTCAAAATTACTTCAACTTGCAACTCAATGTCAACATGGCACATAGCAACAAAGAACTCTGAAGAGAAATGGTTCTTATCTGCCAAGTACTGTACGTATGACGCATAATCAGTTTCCTGGGAATTATTCGCAGCAAAACAGGATACCGTTAGTTATCACGCTAATCTTATCATGTTGCTAAGATAAAAACAGAAAGAGCTGTGCTTAAACTGACGAGTACAGTTACCAGTCTAATATTATCCAAGGATTTAATTTCATGTTTTTGCCGTTCATGGAAGCCATTAGAATTTGTATGAAGATGCAGAGCACCGTTAAAGTATCACTGCAAAACCATTCCAATATTAAATAACAATTCAACAGATTCTCAAATGTAATACGCTAATAGGATGTAACAATTTGGTACAGATTTTAAAGTTTTTGGAACAGTTTTCTCCCAATGTTTCCAAGTAATTGATCTAGCAGAAAAAATATATTTGAAATAAACCGAGTACATCCCGTTCAATAATTGTTAACTTTTGTGTCTTTGCTTCACTAGAGAAGATATGCAAACATTTTAAAAACACAGAAACAATTCAGTTAAAATACATTCAACGTGCTTTCAAATTATTTCCCCCATTAAAAATGTAACGAATTGTTAAGCCTTAAGTTTCATTCCACACTAGAGGAAACATATAGGAACTTTGTTGCTACATGTATTTGGTGGCCATTTGTTCTGGAAAAAACTTATGTCAACGATTTATGTAAGCAACAAAAGTTCCTGTTTCCTCCAGTGTGGAAGTAACTTTAGAGGAGACGTTTGCACCATCCTCTAAATACAGCAAAGAATTTTTTTCAAACACAGATGTTCTAAATTAAGTAAGGCAACTAATGCAGTACAGAACAAGTTTTCCGAAATCCAATTAAGCATATGTAACATAATAACCAGAACAATTTCCTAATTCCAACATAGCTTAATTTAGACAATGAACTACCATACATATACATGTAATTACCAAAGCATGATGGTAAATTAATATATATTATTAAACGAAACAAGTGAAGAACAAATATTACCAATGATTTTCATTTGACTGGCTTCCTGCACTATTCTGCAATGTGGGATAAACTACTAGTTGGTTGTTTCTGAAATACACACTAACAATTTTTGTTGATAGGCATTTTGATAACTGATACTGGGGCATTTTATCAGCATTATCTAAATGTTTAACTAGTTCAACATTGCATCACTCCATATCATGTACTTGTAAGTGAACTTTTGTTACATACCCCAACAATTGAAAATCACTCAAATGAATTGAGAGCCAAATAATGAAAATAATTTGTAGATGTTAGTACATGTATGTCACGACCCATGAATCATGAGGTCACTATTGTCAACCCTCCAAGGATGCCTGGATGAGCACGTGACCTTGATACGGGAGCAAATGCCAAGTATGCCTTAATGTTCGACATTCCACAAGCTATAATTACAATGGAATGATAGGGTGGGAGCACGTTGACACTTATAAAAGTCCTTGAAAATCAGTGTCGCTTAGTGGTAGGGTCTCCAATACCACTACGCGACACTGGTTCAAAATAAGTTAGCAAACGACCCAGATAAAATGTCAGCGTGCTCGTACCCATAGACTACAAAACCTTTCTAAGTCCATTTTTTATGATTTTGATATAATGGTGGGAAGTGATTGCTTAAAAGTAAATACATGTACTGCAAAGCAAAGAAAAATTTTCTAAGCTGTTTTTAATGGGTTTTGTTTGAAAATATTTAGTTTTAATTTTTCAATTTGAAAGTGAGAGAAGTCTGAACAACCCTTCCTCTAGTTTTTGAACATACAGTAAGAGTAATTTAAAAAATATTTTTGAATGGAAATGTGTTATTTTTTATTTCAAAAATTAACAAACTAATTTTTTTTTCTTTTTTCAAATTAAAAACTAAATCAACACGATGTTTTAAATTGTTATTTACATGAAATTTAATGTTTTTTTCAAATTGAAATTCTAAGTGCTACACAGTTTTTTTTTTATACAATTACATGTAGGATTTTTGGACTTTCCAACTTTTAAAAATCCCGCATTCAGTTGAAAATTGTAAATGTTGAGCGAAATACCAGTTTGTGCACTCTGCGCATTCCTTATGTCCATCTTCGCAGCGCCAACTTTCCGACTAGTGACCTTAACTACCACCGTATCAATTCGCTGCAGTCGCATTTTCAGGACATTTAAAAGGGGCCGACTACACATTTTAAGTGTCGCGTTCACCATGTTATGGAGCCCAGTGGCTATATAATGTACAATAGGTCACATTACCCATTTCAACTTAAACAAGTCCAAATGGGTAATGTGACTAATGTGTTAAAACATGGACCTTATGAATTTCCTGAGTTGTAAATTACACGTGCTTATAAATAACGTTGATTAATATGAAAGCTGAATAACTGATTGTGAAAGATTTCAGGTGCATGGGTAACTAAGGCCAAAGAGTGCCCACACAAGGACAGGGAACGCATTAAATATATCATTTCGATAAAAACAGACAAAAATAAAACACATACAGGAAATATGGAAAGAAGGAAAGGAGTAAGCTGTGACCAAACTTAAAGGAAATAACTTTCTAACAGAACATTTAAGAAACAACACACATACAAACGCCCATTCGTGTTCAATTAGACACGAACAAGTGTATTGTAGAATTTGACAAAATATGGATATTCATAATTTCATGGATTCGGATATTTAACATTGGCATATTTCTGCACACAAGGGCTAAACACCAACACTAGAGGACATGTTGCCATCAACTACCTGGAAATTTTGCCTACAAGGGGGATTATACCCCACGAGGGTTCTTTAGCATGCAGAGAGAAAGGGGATCTATACCTGAACTCGTTTGAAACTCATACCCGAAAGAGCCATTTTGCACATAATCAAAATGAGCAAACCCTGCACCTTAGAGACGATAACCAAGGGCGTCAAACCACTGTACTGCTAGCATAATTTTATGGGATATAAAAATTTTGATTAATTTATTTATAAAAAGCTGGTGATGTTTGGCAGAGAATATTCCCCCAAAGGGAGAGTGCCATCATAAAAACCAAAAGACAATAAAAGCTCTCTTTGTTTATCAAAAAACAAGTACCAAAATAAGGGCACTGTACGTTATCTGAGGCTAAACTCAACTTAAGACTGGAATTTCAAAAATCAATACCTAAACTATAATTAAATAAAAATAAAATTTTCTCTTATGTGACTGCTGATCAGTGTTATGTTTTTATATAATAATTATTATGCTGAAATACATGTGATAATAAGGCCTCATACATCAAATCTGTTTAAAGAGAGTTAAAAATAACATTTCTAAAAGTCCAGAAAACTTACCCCTTAGAATCTTCCAAAGGCACATTACTGATTTTTTCCTTCACTGAAGACTTTTGTATGTTTGCAATAACAGACGGTGAAATGGTTGAACTGGCAATTTTACTTTTCCCACGTTTTTTTTTCTTATTTTTTGCAGATTCAAGCTCGATGGGCAAACCATTCAATTCTTTAACTAAATGATATAATCCACATTAGTTAGATAACTCTTAATTCCGTTTTTTAATTTTTAGGCCAAAATACGGGCAAACCTCTGACTCTACTGCATACCTCTGATCGTTAAACCATCCATTTGTTTGATAAGATCCTGCAACAGTTCTGGGCCACCAGTAAAATAAGAGGAACTAGTTTCTGCCAGAAATGACACTGCAGTACTAAGAGTCCATGCTTTTTGTAAGTGCCCTTGACAATCAAGAGCTTGGATGAAGCGATAATGGCTCTATAATTAAAATTGGTTGGAATCGATGGTAAACAAGACGCAGCTTATTAACTAACAAAGTCCCAATAAAACCGGCTTACCTTTGGCCACGAATGGTCTATCCAGATAGCGCGTTGAGCACACCACTGAGCAAAATGATATTTCTTCATTTTGAGATAAATCTGTGCAAGATTACTGTAGGTGAAATGATCGTATGGCCTACAAAAATAAGATAACTTGTTATAAATTGTAGAGCTTATCACTACAGTAAAATAATACTGCATAGCTTGTTCAGATAAGCGGACAAAGCTTGCTTTATTGAATATCTAATGATAAGAAAGTGATAAACCTTTGCTTGACTGCTTAAATTAAATAAACAAGGAAAAATTATAAATTCCATATATATTTTGTGGAATAGATCTGCAGGACATTTTGTTAATTCATGTTAATCCATTCATTTTTATAAAATGCATGGTTATTTCGTTAATTTTCTAAAAAATAACTAAAACATGGCAAGAACGTAAAATTATTTTTGTTAAGATTCTTACGAAGCTCTTTTGGAATAGATGTATTTGCAATTTAAATTTTGCATTTTTTCTGACTTTATTTACTTTTAAAAAATAACTTCAAGAGGGAAAATATGTTTAAGCATGAACTTTGCTTAAAACGAGAGCATGCATTTTTATTTTTAGCATTACAGGATATTCAGTTCATGTAGATAAAAAGCTTTAGAAAAAATTAACAACTGATAAATTACCTGAACCCAATTGATTGCTTGTATAAGGAAATCGCAGAGGCATAATCTGATTTTTTGACATGTTCTTTAGCCAACTCGGCAAATCTGCGACAATCCTGAGAAAAGAATTGCATGTTTTTAAATGTATTCAATCATAGAAAAGTAGTATAGCATTTTATATACAGTAAATGATTAATAATACCTTCACAACATACATGTATGTAGTAAAACACCATTTGTTGTTCATAGACAACAATTCAAAAAATTGATAAAAAGAAACTTAAGCATTAATTTTATAGTTCAAAATGTTATACAAATAATCATGGTTGCAATATTAATTCCCAATTTTTCACTGGAAGAAAAATATCTTTAAATAAAACTTTACTGATGATGCTCATATTTATTCTATATTGCAAAAATATTAATATTGAAAATGCTGTGTTAATCTCAATTAAGTGCCTGAATAAACCGGAAAATGTTTGTCAATCTTGCTCATAAGGCGATTGCTCATTGCCATCATGATATTTCCTCACATCAACAGTTGAAAAGTATAATTATGTTTGCTAACTGTATGAAGTCAGAAACACAAATTCAGTAGTTGATGCATGAACAATAGTTCACATACCAAGAAGTACAATATGACTGAAATAGTAAACCTACCAAAACAAGAAAAAAGTTCATTTTTCATAATATACTCACATTCAACGCATGGTCTCTGAGAAAGTTAAATCTTGCAATAATTACTTCCCAACGACTAGTTTCAGAAACTAAAAAAAAATATATTAAAACTTGGTGAACTGGCTTCGATTTTACAGCAAAATTGATTTATTTCAATACTGACCAACTGCTAAAGTAATAGCAAAAAGGGCGACAAGCCTATTATCAGATCTGAAACTAGAGAAAGTTGGCGACAATTAGCTGTTTAAGTAAAGAAAGGGAATTTTGGTTACAAAGATTAAAATCTCACGTTTCCTCATCAAAAAAATTTGTACAGAGCTTTTTAGATTCTTCCATGCACAACTTTATGTCCTTGCCATATCGAAATACTCGAAATGCCATCTGCTGTAGTTGACCCTATAAAAATTGTAAAAAGCAAAATAAGAATATCAAATAAAATTAAACTAATGTGCTATACCAGAAAAATGGAAGAGATCATAATCCGAGAAGACAAAAAAACAATACAACATACTGTTATTCAACATATATGCTAAATAAAAGTAATGCTATATATAACTTGCATGTGACATTCACATTCTCGATTCACATTGCGGCCTGATTGTGGGGTACATGAATCTGAGAATTGTGACTCTTTATCATTTTAAACACTAAGAAAATGCCCTATTAGATAGGCTACTATCACTTACTCATGAATAGATTTTTTATCCGAAAGTAGATATTTTGATGCTGTTTTGCCACTACAAATCAAAAATTGTCGGAATTTTCTAGTTTATTTTTAAATAAATGAATAATGCAAAATGATATATGGAACATATGCGCCTGCACGTCTAAACGTGCGATATATCTATAGTGAAGGCAATCATATTTTTGTAACAGTAAAATTAGTATCCCAACATTTCTTATCAAGGCGAAGCCAGCATGTGAAAGTTATCTATAGCAGTTTGCAATCATTACCAAAGTATACGAAATATAAGTAGGTGCACTCCATAGATGTTTTTTGGCCGAAAATACCACAGCGCCGCCCTGTGTGCGAAGTGATCACTAAGATGAAGCCACGCCCTGCACGTTTGTAAACGAATAGTAGGCAACGTGTCACTCACCTGTTCTAAAGCACGCACGCTCATTAATTACCATAAACATGGAAGCCAATAAGATACAGGTGTTACCCTCTGTTCAGCTTTGACGATTTGGTTTCACGGGTTAATTTGGGAGAGGCTTCATCTTAGTGATCACTTCGCACACAGGGCGCGGTGTGGTATTTTCGGCCGAAAAACGTCTATGGAGTGCAGCTACTTATATTTCGTACACTATGTGATTACACTGCATAAATATTCTGTTACCTCCTTCAGTAGATTAAACATGAATAGCATGAATTTGTGAACAATGTTCACCATGTTGTTGCAAAATTCCTCCTCATTGGAATCATGTTTATCTGGATCAAAAATCCCTTTGCTGTATTAAAAGAAAAATTGTAAAACAATGATGAGTCTGAAAGCAGCATGCCACTACCATATTTCTTCCATTCTAGGATGCAATCTTTTCCAAAAAAAATGTCTCTAAAATGTGGTGCCTCTTAATATTGAGGTGATGGTGCACACTTACAATCAAAGCTTTTTCTGTTAGTGGTACTAAACTTAAGGTGCACCTTACAATCGATGGCCTCTCAGAATTCAATAATTGTATTATATTTCACAGACATACAGTTTTCGCCTGCCTTACCTGTCACGAGGATGAAAGCCAGCAATTTTAGCATATTCATTCAGTTCTTCATCTAAATATTGCTGCTTAAATACAATTGGAGAAATGCAGTATAAAAATACAGCATGCATCATATTACATGTAATCTCTTTTTTTGATGAATCATAGTCGTCTATTGACAAATCTGAAAAAGATAAATCTCAAAACCACACCAAGAAATGTGCAAACACTTTTGTATGAATTAGTGACAAAATAATTCATTTATCTTCATTAGGAAAACTGCACAACATGTCAGAGATGTGAAGAACAAAACGAAAATCTTTATCTTCTAGGAAATTGTCTAAAAACTATGAGAACCTACACAAAGCATGTAGGGCGTGCAAAGGTGATTTGCTAATCACATTCTTTGTATAAACTAGGCATAAGCTATAGGTAAAACATGCCTAAAAATTGTGCAATTTAACTACAAATATGCAACAGATGGTTTTATTACAGTACCATCAAAACTTTTATTTTAATAATATTTTTACATTAAATTTGGTATGTATTTTTGTTAAAAACCTTACAGTAAAGAGCATTTATTACTATCTGCATTTTCAGGTATCCACTAATAGATTTGGAACCTAACCGCTATGGATGCAGTGGTCCAACAGTGAATTTTGCATCAACAAATCCTATCCATATTTAACATTATATGCAATGTTTCATAAAATGACACATTGCCTTTTGAATATTCTGATATAGATTGATCAAGATGAATGTCTACACAATTTAAGAAAACTAAACTAAATATTGAATTTTATAGTTTTATGTCAGTTTATTATTACGGAATATTTGAAACACTTTGCCAATTTCTTTATGACTAAATATAAAGTTTCCATCTTACTGTTATCGTTTTTCAAATATTTTTGCTACCATAACACTCAGCACAAAGAACTCGACCCATATGAATGACAAGACAATTAGTTGTAACGATATACCGAAACTTTTAACACTTTCCGAAATTGTAAAAAAAATTCATTTCCAACAATTTTGTTTCTATGACAATAGAAACTAATATGGCTGATTCTTGTAAAGAAAATCAAACTCTTGATTAAGAGCTACCATGTCACCAAATCAAACCAAAGTGATACTACAAGATTACCCAATAAATATACATACTGTCGCTATGACACTGCCAGTAGATTGGCAATATGTGGTAAGCCTCTTCAAAGGATGCCTTTGTGAAATAATATTGAAAAAAACTTTAGTTATCTGAAAAGTCATGTTATATTTTGGAAAAATATCAATGCTTTACCATAACGTGGTGCATCTTTTCCAGGTGGTTATCACCCAAGAAGCTCAAAGCGCAAATCCTTATAAAACAAACAAATAAAATACACTGAGTTACAAATGGAATTGGTTCATATTTAGGTAATTAGACCTATGGTACCCACATGGGGGCAGGGGTACGACAGTGCTCTAAACCTGGAAGCTCAGGATGACGGGTCTACCCATCTTAAGCTTGGTGCACATTGAACGGGATTACCGAACAGGAAGAGACAGGTTTCTCCATGGTTCAAGCATGCTGGGCACAAAGTTTTGCCCAACTAAGTTTGGCATAAAATATTGGGCAAAATGCATCGAAGCCATAGTTAATCTAGAAAAATAGGGAGCACTTCCACCATCGAGTACATCTCGTCCATCCCGTGGAATGTGCGCCGGGCCTTGGCAGCAGGTAGGTCGGCCTGCTTCCGGATGTGGAGGTCCTGAGTAAACCCTCACCACATATTAAAAAAAAAATGCAACAATTTGCTGAGTTTTACTTTTTAAGCCCGTACACACTGTTACCAAACCTCAGAACACCAAACTTGAAACTTTTCTGGTTTGTGGAATGAAAAAGGTTTCGTAGCAAACTGTTTTGACCAAACTCAAAAGTAGAAAATCAAGTTTGGTAGCAAAGTTTGGCCTATCCGTCGAGTGTCGGTATCTCGCTTTCATCTAGCCAAACTTGGCGGTGGCGTGCGCTACTATCAACGATTCGTCTGCACGATATCGATGATACTTCAAACGACAGCATATCGTTATCTGTCGTGTTTGGAAGTCTCCAGTGTTTTCACAGATTGGAATTGATGAAAACATAACTCAGGGTTCCCACATTTTTTTGAGAATGAAATTCCCTGACTTTCCAGGTTTTTCCAGGACATTTTTGGATTTTTCCA
>JAQGAO010001417.1:0-24559 GCA_034697705.1 Ommatoiulus sabulosus
AACAGACTTATGCCTCACCTTGTAGCCTACACCGGTGCACACCAGATTGACCATCCGAATGCGCCATTACGTATACTGTGCCCAGAAACACTTATTGGCTCATTTAAGTTCCCTCCTTTAGAAAGGAGGGCACGCATCATCATCGTGAAATGTCGGCCACGCGCAGAGTGGCACTCGGAGGTTCACTGGTTTGTATCAAATATGCAAGTGCGATGACGCAACGATGAGTCAGTTTTGGGCGGGTTGATGATTCCGTCAGCGTTCGCGTTCTTGGCATCCGCTTGGAAAAAAAAAGTCATTTCTGGCAAAGGTTGTGGCTGATGTGTTGTCGTTTTAAGTGCGCCTAATTTGCTTGTTTTCCGAAAGCATTAACAAGTGTTCGAAATGGCGACCGAAAGCAGAAATCGGATAAGTTTTCAAATAACGGACGATCAGAAAGAAGAGTTGGCGGAGCAGTTTAAAAGCGTGAGTAGGGCTACGTATTTCGTTTATCCAGTGTCCGTTTATTGTCATGTCCTAGCTGCGTTCAGAGAGCCTCATGAGTTTGCAAACACATAACCACCTGCAAAACAATGGCTTTGAAAATATGTGCAAATATGAACCCGATGTATTCACCAGACATTTACGCTATACCACGTTTTTTTTTACTCTCGTTCGGAGTTCTAAAAATTGACGTGGTGTACAACTACCGGTATTAAATGCAATGCGCTGATTGTTTTCAAATTTTTTAAAACGCTCCAAACTACTCCTGGAACCTCAACTTTCAAAGCCGCTTTTTGCAATAATTAGTTGATAATTTTTATCAGAACACAAACTGACAGTAAAATTAATCTCGTCATCAAATGGATTGTCATATAGTCCATTTTTGTCATTCTGGTAATTGTGTGACACGTTTTCAGTTATGCGGTACCAGATCGTCCATGATGACAGTACCTGTACTAGAAAACTGAATTATTACTTGGCATCATTAGGGGATGTAAGCCACCTGTGCATTATTTAGTATATATTCAATCCGTATGAAAATGGCGAGTTGTCAACTCTTGCGAGTGTGCTGCTTTAATGTTGCGAATGTTTTGTGCAAAAACTAGCAGGCTATCAGAAAAATTGCTTATTATTTTACTTGAAAAATTTAATTGCCTCCCTTAGTAGGTCTATTAATTGACCTGCATCTCTTTTCGTTCTTACTACCATGGTCCAGGCTTGCTGCCTAGTATCCCATTCCACGACCTTATTGTGACCATAACTGACCTTATGAGTCACGAGTCAAAATGAGAGACCTTTGCCTATATAAAATGTGATATTGTAAATATGGTCGTTTCAATTATTTGTGCAGACATGTTACACATTATTACACGCAGTTCAAGACAATTTTTGCTTGCCTATGTAGTTGCAGATCAATTCCATCAGTCAGTTGTCGAAATGAAAAATACAAACTCCGTTAAAATAATTTGTTTCGATACCAATTGATGGTTACCCAAGTCCAGGAAATTGTGAAAATGTACTGGGGAAAAAACTGATACCTGTACTGGGAAATCTAGCGTGCTTACTTTTTTTTTTTTGCAATCTTTGTAGTAGTCATCAGTTTAAGGTAAACCCTAAGGACATCCTTCTTTGATTCAGGGCGCCCAACCTTTTTTTTTCCCCACTCCCACGACATTTATTACGGATTCAAATGAACAACGTTGTGGTGATAAGTATTGTTAGCTATTGGTGGCTATGTAATAGTGCAAAATTGATATCGCGTTGATTAATTGAAGTGAAATTTGGTCATACCAAAGACCTTGGCGTTTCTGTCCAGGGGATTGTTGGCGTATGCTATTTTAAACGTTCGCCTGGAAAGCTTGAATGCAGACCAACCCCCTACTGCTTACCTCCTCTGAGTACATGTAAACCAATGCAAACGTTTTTTCCCCCTCTCGCCGTTCTTATGCAGGTTAGGTACCGTCTGTAATATGAGGTAGGCCTACCTACAGTGTACTTGGGTGTAAACAAGTGGTACCAAAGGGCATTCACTTAGCTCAGTTGTCTGAGCAGCCACAGTTTTAATATGCTTCAAGGACGTACTTTGGATGACCGAGTCACCTTTCATGTACATGTACAGTACATTATTGATAGATGAAGTCACTTACAGCCAAACTCATTGATCGGCAATTCTCAATTTGATTCAGCATAAAGCTAATAATAATGTTGGTGAGACCAATAAGGACATGGTTCTGTTCCATTCTGCGTTTCAATTCGAAATGTTATTAGATTGCTGAAATACGCTCGCATGTACACTGCACATCTTTCTTCATCATCCCAATTTCGTTGATTGTACGTTGTATAATTAAGCAGGCCATAATTAAAAATTATGCTCTTGAGCTTTTAATGAGCCCCCTGGATATTAAAACGAAATTAGCTGTAAAAGCTATGCACAATTTGAACTGGTCTGTTTTTGCTTTTAAGTATTACAGTAGTTAACTCCCAAACTGAATGTCGAGAAACATATGCTTTAATTGGTTCCCAAATTGTTGGTTGCTGATGGATTTTTGACGATTCGCAAAACGTTTATTAAATGTTAAAACTTCGTAGGCCTACTTAAGTTTTGTGGACTCGATGGTTCAATAACGTTTGAGAATTATTAACCGCCTGAGCTAATCTTGTAGCTGGTATCACGGTGACGTCACCGTAATTTTATTTATGACTTTCGATTCCCGTATGTGTAGATAACTGTTCTTGGAAATGGTCTGCTTTCCTCAGTTATTTTATTTTTCAGGCTTCTGTCAATTAGTGATGACCTTAGATTTTGATATGCCTCTCCCTGCATACCTTTAACTCTAGGTGTGTACGTCGCTGTTAAAAATTATGGCTTCCCACCTATGGTAGTGGCGACAATAAAGGTCATTTATTATACATGTATATGGTTTTTCTATATTTGCTCCGTTAGAAAAGCTGGTATTATATTGGTATTTCTTTGCTGGGTCAGCAATCAATTTGGCACTCCATAACTTCTTTAATTCTAACGTTGTCAGCTTAATCTGTGCTTTGAAATATGCCAACATTTGATGTTTAACAAGTGCTCTTGTTTCGCCGATACATGTATCAGACAACTTTGTTCCCTACAAGATGCCTAACATGATTAAAGTGTTAAATGTCCTCACATTTCTCAAGATTTTCTTTTTAGCTATATTCAACCTTGCCATTGGCACCTAACCGTTACAAAGCTAGAATAAATGTAGCACGTAAATCACATGGACTCATGTGCACATTCTTTGCCTTTTTTGAGTGATTTCACGCAATTTTCATGGAAATTTCCTGTGCATTGATGACTCGTTATAAAACTTCATAGACAGGATCAAATTTGGCATATCCTGTAGCTAACTGGGTTTTGATGAAAACTGTATAACAGTCGATGATATCAGTTGAGCAAATCTGCGTTTGCAAATGAAAACGTTTTCTTCTAACTACAACACCCTCTTTCACTTTTCTTGACAGAAAAAGTACAGCATTGCGGGAGACTTTGGACGAAATTTCACTTTAAAAGTATATATGCATTTCTGGCGGGTACCAACATCCGCTAAAAGCCGCGAGGATGTGTCTGGGGCAGTTGACCTAAACTTGTCATTCTCTCTTTACGTCTTTCAACGTGTTTAAGGATGTGTTTACCAGCTGCAGTTTTTCACATCTGTATTGTTCACCGTAAAACGCAAGCTCAATTTTCTTTTGTAGGCCAAAGTTTCTTCACTGTGTAAAGTTTGTCTCTTGAAGATTTTATGGTAGTCGACTTTTCCAGAGACTCTTCGTGCACTAAAGGTGCTATTTTTCCACAATTGCTTTTGTTTTGGATCAGTCATTGTTTTTATAATTCAGGCATAAATGGTTTTAGTGATCACACAGGAAGGGGAATTAGACTTTAAAATGATGAATATGTGCAGGTGCTGTCATGTTTAAAATAAGGGAGCATACTGGGCTATTGTTCGTTGAAATGTTCGTTTGAGTAGGACAAAAAAAAAAAAAAACGAAGTGTCAAAGTTTAGATTTGCCAATTGTTAAATGTTAACACGTAACTGTTGGATCTACATGTATAGTTAGAGCCCAATTAACTGTTAGCTTGGATTTTTCAAGATATATCGGATACTACTGATATTGTTGAAGTCTTGATTACTATCATGGTGCAGGGATGTGGCGTGGTTAACTTCGCGGAAATTCCGTTTACACGTAGGCCTACAGTTGAATTTAATGTCACAGTCCTTGACTTCGTATATTTGACGAGCTGCTAGCTTTGCAAACCGTATCCGCGATGTGAGTGTACTTTTTGAGAATTATGATATCAAAGGATGTTTGCCATCGAGTGTAATTGCGTGTGTTCTCATAACACATTGCACATGAAGGTTTACGAAGCAGCCGTTATTGAGAATGATTTCTAATTAATGAATATGGAATTAGGCACGCCCAAAGTTGAACCTCCTTATTATTTTAGAAGTTGTTTTTTTATACTGTATTTGAATGCATCATAAATCTAGATTCAAACATCATTAAAATGGTCAATTCCGCCTGGAGCTAGCTATATTTGCCATCCCGCAATGTACATGTATAGTTTTGTTTGTAATTTAATACTGTATACATTCCGAGGATTCTCCTGCCCAACTTTGTCTTTAACTGACGTACTAGTACGTTTGGAACACATACAGTAGGCTCTACGTTTTTGGCAAGAATGTCACTGAATGTGCATGCATCATATTTGAATTCAGTTTAATCGTTCCAAGATCTCGTATGCTAATGGACAATCCACGTTTTAAGTAAACAGATTCAACGATCTGGTTCTCAAAATTTTTCTAGTTTTAAAAGTTCTAGGAAAATGGGAGGGGGTTGCGGTTTGGGATGAAAAAAGTTCTTAAGTTTTCCACGCAGTCTAGATGGTCATATAGATCGATAACTGGACCACTACTGTATACAACATATATGTAAATGCACAAGGTTGCGTCCACCATTTTGTTTGGCTAAGGTGTGCCTGCAGTAACTTATCCTTGAAATTCGTTCAGTCTGCAGTAAACTACTACTGAATTGTATGCGAAGTATTAGAATATAAGTTGCTATTGTTTTCGTTACGTCCGTATGCGTGGGCACGGCTGCATATCAAACATCAATACTTTTGATTTCCAAATTAGAATAACAACAGAAATATCAAATTAACAACAAGAAACGTTGTCCTTGAATCAACCGTGCTGGGGTGCAACTGCAGGTGGCCTATAGGTAAATCCCACAGCTATTTCTAGCCGCGTTTTCTTGGGCGATGGAGCGTGTGGAAAGTTAAAGCCAGCGCAAATATATGCAACTGCAAGGACAGACTTTGGCACTGATGTCAACCAGGTAGCAGATGGCCACGTACATTGGTCTACTGCGTAAATCGCACCGATGGTCCTACCTGGAGATATTTAATGGCGCGTGCATCGGTAATCGCCTGCCATCAGAGAAACTTGGAAATGAATTATAGGATAAATTCAGCTTGCCTATGCGCGGATGCAAATTAAGCTTCTGAAAGGTGCAACAACCTGTTGAAAATGTGCTGCCTCTTGTCAACATAAACATTTATAACATGTAAATGAAGGCTAATCGTAGCTGTCGCTAAAATTGGAATACGTAATATCGCCCTATTTGCAGGTCATTCAGTCCAAACTTAGTCCTACGTAAGCCTGTAGGAGTGTAGGGGAACGTTGTTACCCTAGCTACAGTATTCGACATTGTTTTTTTTATTTTGCATCCCTGAGAGACATTACCATTTTTATCTTGTTGGATTTTCTTAAATTACCATATAAATGCGCACGATGTTGTTCAGGTTGTTTTTTTTGCATTGGTGGACTATCGAGACATTGTTGGAAATTTGGTACTGGAACTGCTGTCAACGTGTGCAGATGTTGGGGTGCCATGTGCGCCACAAACTCTTGCAAGGGTTGCTGGCGGGCTTTATCCAGGCGTGAGTCATATTGCATTGTACGTGTAAATGGTAACGGAATACATTTGAAATCAACAGCTGTGCAATGTTGGGCCCAAATAGGCTTAGTATGTAAAGGATGACGTCCCAGAAGCGATCGAAATATTTTAAATTAGTATGGCTGAAACCTTTCATTTTGAGGCATTTACATTATGCAATTAATTATATATAGTGAGACACGTGACAAAGTTATCTGAGATTAACATAATTTAGGCTGAATGACTGTATTGTCACTTTTATTTCACCGTGTCTAACAGTGCATTACAACTTTATCTCCCAATGAAAAATGTTCAGGTGTGCCATTTTTGAGGCGGGGGCCGGGGGTGCAATATTTGTTAGCTGAGCGTTGAATTATCCTAATATTGCGAGGCTGTTAAAAAACTGCACATTTAAAACTTGAAGGGAAATTGGAATGTCTCTGGATGAAAATTAGTTTTGCCACATAAATCCAGCACCTTCTTGCATGAGTAAATATTTAGAAAATTACTGAGAAAGATCATCTACTGTAAGGTACATTGATCTATCGCCTGCTGTGGTAGATCTGATAAAGGAAATGAAATGTTTTTTTTTTACCCGAAAAACAATTTTGTTTGTCGCTTAGCTTTTTTGGTTCTCGGAATTCACACGCATGCAGTCAATTCCTCTCTAAACAGAAATCACAGTTGAAAATGACATACAACTATTGTGAAGTATTGGTTTAACGAAAAGGGAAGCCAAATTCTTTCTATGATTTAAACGCATTCTCGAAAAGACACATTCTTCATTTGGTCAAATATAATTATGAACTTTATATTGAATCAGTATTATTTGCTTATATCGTATTTTTCTTCAGGTTTACATGCGGCTAGTGTCAGTTTTTACTTAATTTGCAGTGCACGCGGGTTGTCATGAAACGATACATGTACATTACTGAAATTGAAACGAAGCTTATCGAATTGTTGGTAAAGTTAAATTCCGCTACATTTCATCTCCAAAAATTGCCACCTCAACTAAATGCTTGACATATCTAGTTTATTGAAATAATTACTCATCAGAGATTTAGGGCAGATAGTGACTGATAAACTATACACGTACTTACATATTTGATTCCAGGTATAGTGAATCTCATTCTCTTGAATCAATAATTTATATTGCGATGTTACGACCGACTGCAATTTCATCTTTGCAACAATATTTAACTGGTGAACTTTACTAATCCCGGTTATTAACCAGTACAAATTCAAACTCATTTCGATGTGGCGAGTGTTTTCATTGGTCTTAAAGTCGATTTATTGTGTAAAGTGGTAGACATCCTCGCAGAATCAAAAGTCCGTGCATATTTGAAACTATCAACAAAAATGAATAATGGATATTATAATTATTGAAAGAAATTCTGATATGCACATCTTCTTTGTGTTTACATTTAATTGAGGCTGTTCAGTTTCTAAAACATCAATAATGCGTCGATGTTCATTATATACCGAAGCACTCGAGTGTTTCAACTTGCACTAATTTGTCTGGGTATTGCTGTCTTTACATATCAGGAACCTTACCCGGAGTCACCCCGAACGAGTTTATTTACCTTTTTGATTTTCTGCATGATTGGTTGTCTTCCACTTTGGACAATTGAGTAATCAAGTTTAACACGAGTTATAAATGTTTGAAACGCGTGTTGAATGATGTGATCGTATTTAATGTTTTATCGATTACATCTCAAGATTAGGCCAGCGTGTAAACTTAATGACACTTTAATTGTGGCGAGAACAATTGGGCACCCTCGGGGCACCCGTGCCAAATTGCCAATGATGATTATTTACCAGTTACACATTCTTGAATGCCGAAGCTGGTCATGATTTAATTGCTTGGCTGATTCTGTCATGGATGGGCGCCGGCTTTTGTGTCCTTATTCTCATGTTTTATTTTTGTTGGCCAAGAACCTGACCCGTGAATTTTTACACGGAAGATCTCCAACAATAAAAACGAGCGAGGTTCGTAGTATAGAAACGTTTCCGGATCAAATTAATACGACCATTAGTGGGCCTAGCTGCTCCCATAGACCACGCCAACTAAAAACAATGTGTTACATTGAAATCATGACAAAATAAGTCAATATCTAACTAATTTAATACTAAATGATTAATAATTGTTCCCAGCTTAGAAGTATAGTCATAATGGTAATTAGTTACTTTGCGCTCACACGTTCAAACATGGATTATTTTCATATTTGTTTCAAATCAACCATATTAATGTTAAAACATATTTTCGAAGCATTTGGAGGTAATAATAGTTCCACGTGCGTTTTCTCACCGATAAATTGCAGTGTTAAAATTACGCTGTTTGTGGAGTCATAATTTTTAGGTCACGTATCTGAGTATTTATGATTACTTTGTGAGACTAAGATTAGTGGGCGCAACTAATCGAATGGATAGTTTTAGGAGATAACAAGATACCCTCCATAAAAATGTTTTTGATTCTATGTAAAAGTAGGTCGGACGAAAATAGTAGGACCTATTAAACGATTTAATGTTCACCTTTTCGAAGTTTAGACTGACAACTTAATGCCATTTTAATCTTAAATCGTCGAATTTTTTTTGAAGGTCGAATTGCATGTACATGTATCGCTATCGCGTAGTAGATTTTGTCGTTGGAAGGACTTATTTGTAAATATTTTCGTAAGATTGTTGCCGTGAAACCATTCTGTAAATATTAAAAAAAAAATGGCGAAAGTTTGCGTACTTTGAATAATTCGCACGGTAAAAACGAAGATTCCGATTTAATATAATCATTTTTACTAACAGGTGGCTTCATTGTGGCCACACAGCTATAAATGTAATGTAAAAGAAAGTTTGACTTTGTTCCTTTTATTTTCTTCTTATCATTTCTGGAACTGGGTGTGTGATCCAAAAAGCTGGCATTTGCAAACGTATCCGATGTGTTCACCTGCTCGAATGATTTCATTTAGCACATTTAAAACAAATGATATGATGCGGTGTTTGTCTTCCTGTGCCATTTGTTATTGTCATTTTTGTATTGTGCAGTTATGGGTAACGCAAATATAGATCACTAATGGTGTCGCCTTTTCCTTTCAAATTGATATTTCGTTATGATATAAATGTGCGTTTAGTTCGCATTTTTGAATGTTCCGGAAATTCGTAGCAACATTTGACTCACGGGAAACGACAGTCCAGTCTATTTATAATACTGCTGGGACGTATTATCTTTTTCCACGAGTCGGTTTGCTATAATCATTGAAAAGCAAAAGTGTTAATTCAGGATGTATGAAACAAACCCGTTATATATCAAACAATTTTGACAGTTACACATGCACGTGTTTTCATTTTCTTTTTGCCAAACATCGTTGACGAACGAATCGACTATTTTTCAACTAAGTTTAGCCTACTGAAGCCTATAACCACCAAAAAATAAGTCGAATTATTACAATTGCAAAGAAATCGACACGTTATACTGTATTAGAAAATATACATTTCCAATTTTTATTTTTCTGTTATCTGGAAGAACTTCATTTCCTAATCTTCTAAAATAAACTGGAGTCTTCTGTTTGTTGCTTAGGGTCAGACTGCATGCAGTGTTGTAATTTCGCTTAAACCATGTCTTGTATTTGCCACAAGCATACAGATAGCGCTGTATGTTGCTCAAAATATACAAAGCCCACCGGTGTAGGGAAGAGAGGGGCTGGGAGGGGGAGTCGATCCCCTTCATTGAAAATCAATACCTCAATACTCGCTTGACTAAACCATGTAAAATTCAGTGATACTTATTGCTGACAATTCACGATTTTTTTTTTGTAGATGGACAAAGATGGAAGTGGTTATATTGATCTTTCGGAACTAAAAGCTGCCTTAGACATCTGTGGATTCAAACTACCACATTACAAAGTTCGGGAAATGATAGACAAGTTTGACAAAGACAATGATACATCAGGAAGAAATCAACTTTCATTCAAAGAATTCGAAAACGTTTGTATAAAGAAAACGATTACGTTAATGCGAGACAACATTAATAATCGGTTGATAAGTAATAATTAATAATCCGTTGTAGCTCTGCTTGAGTTTAAAAGCAGAAGAAGTATCCAGTACATTTAAAGGTAGGGCTCATTACATGGCATGTGACTTTGCAACTAAATGATTAACTTGATTGCTTGCAATTTATTAATGCAATTGTATTAATTATTGTATTAGGGGTTGTACAGAAACGGGAGAATGTTAATACATTAGGTGGAATGTCTGACATCTCTAGTGAAGGAACTACGCATTCTGTGCGAGTGGAAGAACAAATAGCTTTTTCTGATTGGATCAATACGTAAGTATTGTGAATATTAGAATGCGAAAAGACCCTAGAAGTAAAACATGGTCTCGATTGTATATTTTAGTTAACATCTTACTTCGTTTTATAAATTAGAAATCTTGGTCATGATCCTGATTTAAAGCATCTTTTACCCATCGATCCAGAAGGAAAACTATTATATGAGAAAGTAAAGGATGGAATTTTACTATGGTAAGTGTTTGGTATTCCAAGACATATTTTTACAAACTGGAATTCAGTACCTTAATTATCTTTATGGATTCATTCATTGCAATTTATGCCACATGGCTCATTGTGTTTTAGTTTATTATACACTAGAAGATGAGATATATATATAAGTTCTAATTATTTGACGTGATTTTTAATTTTGGATTTATACTGTATTTCATTTTTTTAATTTTGTAAATTTTTTCATCGCATATAATGCTAAATTTGCTGTTTTCAGTAAAACAATCAACCATTCTTGTCCAGAAACTATTGACGAGAGGGCAATCAATAAGAAAAATTTAACAATTTACACCAAACACGAAAACCTCACCCTTGCCTTGAATTCTGCTCAAGCAATAGGATGCAATGTCATCAATATCGATGCTCACGATCTCTCCAAAGGGAAGCCACATTTGGTCCTTGGTTTAGTGTGGCAAATCATTAGGGTGAGGCAATAAATAATTGTTTTTTTGTTTCAGCACATTGCAGGATTGTCTAATAAGAGATTCTTTTTTTTAGATCGGCCTTTTCAATCAAATAACGTTAGAACATTGTCCAGGACTGGCTAGTTTACTCCGAGATGGGGAAACTTTGGAAGATTTGATGCGCCTTTCACCTGAAAACATTCTTTTACGCTGGGTCAATTACCACATGGAGCGAGCTGGCACAAATCGTCGAATGAACAACTTCACTGGCGATATCAAAGATTCAGAGATATATTCATTGTTGCTGAAACAAATTTCACCAGCCACATCTGGTGTTTCCACTGAAGCATTGCATGTATGCAACTAATATTACGAAATTGTGTAACTGCCATTGATTCCCATTATAATTTTTTATTATTATTATTTTTTTTTTGAAGGAAAGCAATCTCCTTTCCAGAGCAGAAATTATGTTGCAGCAAGCTGAGAAGATTAAATGTCGTAGCTTTGTCACGCCTAACGATGTTGTAGAGGGAGTTTATAAATTGAATGTTGCCTTTGTGGCCAATCTTTTCAATAATTACCCTGCTTTAGATGAACCTGTGCAGATCGAAGATTTTATAAACTTGGAAGAAACCAGAGAGGAAAGAAGTGCGTAAATAAATTCTTTTCAAATGGGTCTTGTTATGTTCAATTTGAAAGGAGTAGGGATTTATTTTGATTTTGTCTATTTACAGCCTATCGAAACTGGATGAATAGTATGGGTGTGCAACCCTATGTCAATTATTTATATGGGGATTTGTGCAATGGACTTATTATTTTCCAGGTTTGTTTTTAAATTGCAATTTATTCGAGTTCCTCCTTTAATTGTAGACGTTCTTTTGATGAATACCTGGAAATAATTTCAGCTGTATGATATCATTAAACCTGGGATTGTCGATTGGAGTCAAGTGAAAAAACAGTTCTCCAAACTTAAGGCTTTTATGGAAAAATTAGAAAATTGCAATTATGCTGTGTTGCTTGGAAAGCAATTGAAGTTTTCTCTTGTGGGCATTGCGGGTACAGATATCAATGAAGGAAATCATACCTTAACGCTTGGTAATGTATATTATGCACTTTGACTTTGCCATCCTTCATGTTGGTTTTTTAACAAGTATGTTTTCTAGCTCTCGTATGGCAGTTGATGCGGGCCTATACCTTAAGCATTTTGACGCAATTGGCAAACACAGGACATCCAATTGTTGAAAAAGAAATTGTGGAGTGGGCAAATAAGAAGGTTTGTTTCATCTTCAAATATTTGATAGTTCAAAGGATGTCTTGATTTTTATTCGATTATTAGTAGTAGTAGTATTAAGTAATTTAATTTTCTATGCAGAATGTCACAGCTGGGTATAATCCTTGTAAATAATCCTGTATATTAAAAATCTTATTAACAGATGAATGTTATCTTTAACTGTTGCTTGTGTACATGTACATATATATAAACTTAATTTTTATGATTTAGTTTCTAAATTTGCAATTAATGGAACATTCCATTACGCTTTCTTGCATCATGTTAAATTTTCATTCCTATTATCCTTGTTAATGCGCACTTTTTGTTATACCATTGTAGTTGGCTTCTGAGAAGAAAAAGAGGAGTATTAAGAGCTTTCAAGATTCCTCCATAAGTAATGCTCTAGTGATTATTGATTTGATCGATGCCATTCAACCTGGAACCATTAACTATTCAAATGTGCTTGAAGGTGGCAGTGCAGATGTATGTAATTGGTGATATTATTATTTTATTCCTCTGCAATTTAAGTATACATTCATCATTACAAATATTTTTTTAGGATGCTATGGCAAATGCTAAATATGCGATCTCCATGGCCCGTAAAATCGGCGCTCGCATTTATGCTTTACCCGAAGATATCACAGAAGTGAAACCAAAAATGGTGATGACGGTCTTTGCCTGTCTGATGGGACGGGATTACATTCCAGACATGGATGCCAAACAAGTCTAAGAAGTAATGTATCATAGTTTTATTTAATCATCATTGAATTATTTTATTTTGCACATGCTAGAAGGGTGTACCGATTGCATTTTATACCCTTTACATGATTTATGAAGCTCTTCCACTGAATCACTGTTGCCAATAACACATATGTCCATTTTATCATTTTAAAATGTGGAATTACATTCCATTATTCCAAATAATTAGTAGTTTATTCATAGGTAGATTAGAGATTCTGTAATGCCACTCATAAACGATTATGGTCGTTTAAGATTCCATGATTATCTGGGTACTATTTAATGTGCTTTAATCTTGCAGAGATGAGTATGTGGTAGGGATAGGCAGAATTCAGATGTTACAGTCCTGGTATGTGTTCCGGGGGTTTTCAACCGTAGTTACCGTTGCCAATGCATTCATTGTATCATTTTAAGATGCTATTTTACATTCCTTTATAACGATTAATTAGTCTTTTGACACTTAGATTATAGATTTTGCACCAATTTTCATAAATGATACAGAGTGCTTACCATTCCACAACATTTTGATGCAATTTAATGTACATTAATTTTGCCTAGAGATTTATACAGTGATTACAAATTTGATTTGCTTTAGATAAATTTACAAGTTAGATGCATGTAGATCAATCGAAAATTTGATACATGAACTCGTGATATATAAAATATCGTATATATTGTTTTTATTTCAATCTTGTTTTACCTGAATAAAATGAATGCAGATATGACGAATTGTCACATTTTTATCATAGTAAGTACATGTATAAATCCTTGTTAGATTCTAGTAGATGTATACACAGATAGTAACTTTAAGGAAAACAAATTGCCAACTGCTTTTTCTTTGTAATGAATAGCTTTATTCAAGTGTTGGAGAATATATTTTATCCCAACAGTTCTTTTAATAGTACATAAACGTAGTCAGGTATTCTGTCACAAGCTTACCCTATTATTTCAGTAGTTTACAAGGATGTCTACGTAGACCTCAGTGATGCAACAACAGCTGTAAGGCATTCTACAATTGAACCTCATTATGATGAACTTGCTTAACGTGAAATTATTGTTGGTACAATTGAAGGGAAGTGTCTTGCCACTAAACCAACTTGCTCATTATCAATGAGATACGACCGAATAAGCCAAAGGAGTCATGTCCATAAACTTGTCTGAGATTATTAGTGTTTTTAGTTTCTTTTGTGAAAACTTTTGTTGGTTTTGGTATCTGAGTTAAAAATCCTGTGAGCCTAGTATGGGAAGGTTTAAAAAAGAAAGAAAAACAATTGTGGAGCTTCCTTTCATTGCAATTACATAAGAAAATGAGATAAATATATAAGGTTAGCCTGGCATAATGTTTTGCAAACTGAAAAGCTTTAAAAAAAAAACGATGAGTATTTATTATGATAATTTCAACACTTTACATAAATAAGTGCTTAAATACATATCGATATAAATCAAATTGATTTGTCCACCCCTAAGCCGGTGATAAACTCTATACCTTCGACGATAAAGATGCAGAAATGCACCCCTGATTGTTTACATCTTTTAAATGTACAGGCTGAGAATCCCTAATCCGAAATACTACATTTGAATTTTAGAGTGCCAACATGAGGCCACAAATGGAAAGTTTCACACTTGACCTTGGGTTTTCAAACTATATTTCATGTACCAAATTATTAAAAATGCCAAAAGATCAAGCTATATGTATATGAAGAGAATGGCGAGATTTCAGTTGATCACTACCAAATTATTTTGCCACTGGCTTGATAGCTCATCTTTCCCATTGCATTTCATGCATAATTTCTTGGATCTTCATTGACAACCATGAGAGATTCTTCACGTTCAAGCAGGTCGGTACAGCAATCAAATTGGATCGCAGTTCCTGATGAAGGCAAGGAATAATGCTGAAACATAGAGCAAAATATAACATACAACTTCGTATTTATTAACTGGAATCTCCCCTCTCTCTTCTTATTGCTATCTACCACCTGAAGATGCAACAAATTAAATTATATGTATATGAAACATGAATTAATGTGGTGGTCTGACTGGGATCCCATCTCCAAGATATCTCATGTATATGCAAATATTACAAAATTCCAAGCATTTTAGGTAAGGGATACTCGGCCTTTATCAATGGTTGTTTCAGAATTTGTATCACCACTCTAGTTATATGGAACATATCTAAACTAAAATTTTCAATTTTCGGTCATATATTCACTGGATTTGCATGTAAGAGCAGATGTCAAAGAAGTTTTTAAATTGACCATCGTTCCACCAACGGCGAAGAATGTCCACACCCCCAAGGTAAACATTACGATGTAAATTGGCAGCAATGTTGCAACATAAATTTGACTGGCATTCAATAATGTCTGGAAAAGATGAGAAAATAATTGATAAACTATGCATTATTAACTTTTGAAATGTTTTACATTGTAATATATTTACCAGTAGAGAAACTCCCATATGTGACAAGAAAACTAAAAGTACTTTCCAATATTTTCTTGTATCCATAGCATCAAACACTATGATACCCCAGAATGTGTGCATCAATATAAATGCCATGGTACTAAAAGCTGCAACCAGGTAGATTAATCATTAATGTTAATATGATATCTGCACAAAAATCGTAATGCCAAGTATATTTTTGAATATCGTACCAGAAGTAATAAAAAAATGACTCGAATCACCGTGAAGCCCAACTGTTCCTGGCCCAACTGCATCGGCCAAGACGTTTATGATGGAAAACGACCCACTCATTAAACCAAATCCTAGGCCAGAAACTAAAAAGGGGAATTTGTGGTATAGGATTTCTAAGTGCAACAAACTTGATGTATGAACAATTTTCACATCTTCAATAAACATTTCAAATAATTTTAGGTACAATTAATTAACAATGGATGAAATGAAAATCAGACAAGGTCGAATTGTGCCCTATTAAAGAATGCCATTCACGGTATTTATGTGTCGTCATGTAGTCTGGAATATAATTACCATAGGAAAGGATGTGCCGATTATTGAGAATGGCAGCTTCATTGTCGGTGACTTTTTTTAGACCAGTTTCAGCTTTCCTAAAATATAAATATAATTTCCTAATATAATATAAATGTTAATTGAACGGTTTGTGCGTGAGATTATTTTTCTGGGCGTTTCCTTACCTGAGTAATCTATGATAAAGCAATCTGAATACCTCTTGAAATATTACTGAGAAAACCAATCCAAATACTAAATCTTTACTTAATGGTATTAAATGTACTAGGAACCATAGTAATGACGATAGTAGAAGAGACAACAGCCAAAAAAATGCACTGAAATTGGGAATATTAATTATATTACAAGGATGACGAATGAGCAACAATACTATATATCATGCACTTACCTAGCTATCAAAATAATGATTCGTACTGGGTCCTTGGCAATCGTGAATGCAAACATTGCTGATGCTGGACCAAAGGCAATAAATGCACAGCCAAAAAATTCCATTACGGTCATTTTCAGATAAAGAAAGAATAATACTGTGACTAAATTGACACTTCAAATAACTATTGAACTTGCACACAAATAACCTTTGGCAAGGCTTAGGCTTGATGCTTCTCTATTATAGTACAGTGTGACCGAGAAACTCGTTTGAGGAAATGTACTTAGCTGTGACAGCATTGCTAATAGGATGTCCGAATACGGGGAATTTTTCGTTTACATATACACAGCGTATGTTACATTTACAGCGAGGTTGCTTTTTATCGATGCGCACTTGAAAGGTTGTTTCAAGAGCTGATTGAATTCGAAATGTATGCTTTGTTTCGCTTCGCAAATTCATTAATTCGTCGTTAATTTTTCTTAGTTGAGCGAGGAAAAATTACATGAAAGTCACGGGAAGATTTTATATGTGCGTGCAAGTAGTTTATTTATAGGCAAACCTAATTTTGGCTAAAATACTGTTTGCTTTGTTCGGCCATCGGACCTGTTTTCGAAGGGGTGTTTGTACAAAGCAGCTGATAGCTCCGCTTCTGTGCTTGCTGTATGTATTCGCAAGATTTTGGATGTCTACTTCGCTATCTCGATCGAAGCCAATAATTAAACCACAACTAATTTGGTATGTACATCGAAATTTATAATATATTTTTTATTTTATGCCTATAATTTCAATAGCCCGACCTAATCAAACGAATGCGCAGCTGTTCGTTCCCCTTATTAGCTGTCAAATGGATTTATTCCTGGTTTTTGAAAGTATATTTTTATCATTTTCCAAATTGAAAGATTCAATTTGAAGTAAATTTATATTGCTTAGTATGATTTTTAAATTTGGCGTATTTAAAAAATAATGTAGCTAGTACAATTTATCTTCTAACAAGTTTTCCTTCCGATTATAGCCATCAAAGAGTTGTGCAAAACATCGTGATTCGATTGTTTTTGACTATATACAGTATAATATGATGATAAATGAAGTGAAATTTATCTTTAATTTTTTCTGGCTCTGTCGTAGTGGGCCAGTGGTACATATATGTGACACTTAAAAAACTGAAAATGCATTAAAAGTATTGCAATTATCCATGTTAAAATGTTATAGCAGTTTAATGATTTGAAAGTTTGCTCGTATATGATAGTTGATGACGACTGGTTGATTGATAGGTTCAGTTGTTGATCATTTCTTTTTGGTTTATAGTCTATAAATTCATTTTTACGTGCAGTACTAGCCTATGCATGTAAAAATGAATTTCTTGGTGTTTATGATCATGCCACTGCCATCTAGGTCGATAAATTTTACCCCTGGTAATTTACACCAATGAATTCCTTATTAACCATTTATGCTATGGGCAGGTGATATGTCCGAATACTGAAACACGAGAACAAAGAAAGTTAACACAGTGAATGGCCTCACAAGGTGATTGGTCTCCCATTGTTTTTATTGCTTCCTAAGGGAAATTTACTTGCAAGTTAATTATTGCATGAACTTGGCCTATAGGGTGCTAGGACGTGTATTTGTCGTCTTTGAAACATGCTGGCGACGTTGGCAAACCTGAAACTGACATTTTCAAATATAAACCATGATTAACTCCTTCGGTCGTTATTTACAAGGCAACACCTCAGCATATTTCTGTATGAAATCAGTTTTTCTTTCCACCAATGGCATAATTACAAAGTTCATGACCTCACATCCATGATTACCTTTCATGACTTTTGGTAAATACTTGCCATTCTTAATTTACAGATGGTCTGCTTGCATTTATTTAATTAAGTTTATAGATTATTCACGTTATTTTGTAATTTCATTACAGCCATAACTTTCAACTTTAGAAATATTTGTTTGAGTTTCATGAAGATGCATTTGATTTTTTTCTGTTATAGATCAACCGGAAATCGATTGTCTTTTATAAATTTTAGTAGAAATCTTCGTCCACATGACTAACGTTTTACAGAGTAGTTTTTGCCCCTTTTATTCTTGCATTATTTTAACAAGGTGACAGGTCGAATGTGTAGCAATTGTTACATGTATTGAGTTTCAAGAATTGACCAGTATTCTACTTCCTATAATTTTAATAATGTGAGGATCCTAACTAAACTTGGTCATTAGTTGTTGACACGACTTGTGACTGTCTGGAATTTCATTCATTTCAAAAATTATTTTATGCTGCAAACATTGATTTCAATATGAAAACCAGAGGGTACACTTCGTTCACGGAAGTAATTAGGGTAATTAAGTTGTAAATAATTTCTGGCTATGCTTTCTGGCAAGTGCAGGTATTTTGGGCGTGATTCTTTTTTATGGGTCCATTTTTTGCACTAAATCCACCCTCAATCTCTCATCTATTATAATGTAATCAATTTTCTCTAGAAATTTTAAGACGTCTCTCATCGCTGCTTATTATGCTCTAAAAATTAGGACCAATTTGTTGAAGAACCAGTAGCTGTTTAAATTTCTGAAAACTAATTTAATTGTAGCGTTAATTTTGAACATTTCGGTTAAATTTACCAGACAGTATCCTAGGTTGTGACTCATTTGAAACCTGTACTTGCATAGTGCTTACTTATCTATGTCCCACAATCATTTAGCTCAGATTGAAAAATTGATGAAAGTATTTTAGCATTGATTGTTTCTTTTGATTAATAATTGATAAAGTATTACCGTAACTAAGGCTACTACTAGTATCTCATTAAAACATTACTAGCACTGTATGCATTAAGGACTAAGTTATCTGAATCTACTCTAGTAGGCCTACATGTACTGTAATTATGGCACGCTGTGGCTTTTAATAGACTCGAGTTGAAGCTAATTTGTTTAAAGTTTATGACGCCAGAGTACGTTTTGGTCACGATAAAAAGCAGAATTTTGAGTGATGCTCCCCTTAAATTGCTGAAACACGCGGATGTATTTTTAGACAAGGATACCATCCAAAATAACTTCTCTGGAATTAGGTAATGTCAGATTTTGCAACTGAGTTCTGTCAAATATGCTGTATAAGCTATGTTGCCTGTCATAATGATAAAGCACATAGTCATGTATTAAAACTTCATCGTGCACACGTGTGCATTACTGCGCTTTAAACATTTGTATCAATGGAATTATCAATTCAAAGGAAATATACTATTGGTTGGTTCAAGAAGATGGTTCACTGACTCACTGTTGACTCACTGATGCCACGATAGATGGGTCCGCAATCTTTCATTAGAATAAATTTATCAGTACACGTACCTGTGTACTTCATTGCAATGATAGCACTGATGTTTTTTTATCGTAAAATTTCAAATTCAATTTATTATTAAATAAATACAATGCCCTTCCATGACACACAAATCACAGGAACTGCGTTAGATTATCAAGATTTTACAGTTTCGGTAATTACTATTACAGTAACTAACGAAATGGTTAAAATCGTTCGTAATTATAAACAATTTTATTGCAGGGGATGGTAATGTACTTCTTGTATTGAGTTGCGTCACAATGTTTACAGTTGACTTTATTTGTGAAATCGAATTTCACAACAAGTTACCTAATCTTATACTAGTGCGCGCCAAATTATACTGTAGTTTCTTCCTTTTTCTGTCCCTGTAAAACGAAATTTAGTAAATTTGGTAAAAAGAAGTACTGTACGTAGGTGTTGAGCTGTTGAACAAGAAGCCTAGCAAAATTCTGCTTCATCCGCTTTCTCCGATATACAGTGTAGTGTACACTGTACAGTCTGTACTTAATTTCATCATGCTTTATTTCTGTTGAATGACCCCTACAAAATAAACGCCGCATTTAATCATATTCTAATCATTTATTAACAACTTTCTATTCACGCATAGTGCTACATCCTCCAGATGCTACAGTAGTGTGAATAACCTATAGACTAGTATACCAAATGTATCATTCTTGTACCTAGACAAAAGCATTCGATCAAAGTAATTGGTTTCCACAAAAATTGATATACTACATGTATTAAAACGTTTCATGTACATGACCTTTGATAAACGTTCTGTTCTGCAGGCTGCAGCATTATTTGTATTTTAGTCATGAGATCTCGTGTCAGTGCCACCAAAAGGGCCTGCAGCGAGTTTCACCTCGTTATTGTTCAAGTTTTGAGCCATGAGTAAGCCAAAGGGTGTATCCCTCGTTGCGCACTCGGGTTTGTTACCATCTCATTAGCATGTTTGGAGGACGTTCCTATTTAATCAGTCCAACGTGCGCGTACGAACCAAATATGCAAGTGGGTGTTGAAATTGGCAGACTCCATTCGTAGTCAAGCCGTTGCAGTTTTTGCATCAGACGGGTGGATTTGGCTTTGTCACGAGGTTCAAGGTGCTTGGCCTGGTGCCAGAGTTGAATCAAACGTATTTTAAAGTGTAGTAACCTTGCACCATTTCTTTATTGTTTCCAAAAGGCACTCTATGCAAATAGTTTGTTGTGTATCTTTCGCGCATTGTCTAAATGCTTTCGAAATCTTCTTGAGACAAACATCTGCAGTAAGCATCTCTTCCATCTGATAAAGGTGATTTTTGTGGTAAAGACATTTGACAATCATTTAGTATATTTCGAGGTAATTGTGCATACTGTATATTGTTAGACTGTTCATTAAAAGACTAAGGATCGAAGATGTCGTTGGTGTTTTGCTAAAAATGACAATAACATTGTTGGCAAGGAACTCTTTCGAACCCTCGCTGGATAATATTTACTGCGCTCAGCAAATTTCTGAACAAAAGTTGATATTTTATCTAATTAATAGTAATTATCCAGTTTTATTTGCATTTAATTTAACTATTTCAGATATTTTCCCATTGTTCCCGGTTCCAATGTCACTCTCGAAATAACATTTTGTATTATTGATTGAAAGCTTGGTTGTTGCATTTCTAAATGCTGTTTACAACAAGTAAATAGCCCATAAACTGTTTCTAAGTGTTGTCAGAACCAAGGATATACAGTACGAGCGTACGTGTACAGTGAATATATACTGTGTTTTTTAATATCCAAGGCTTTTTTGCGGAATAAATAGATATGTAAAATTAACATTTTCGATGAAAAAAACCAGGCGATTTACCAATGCGGAATTGTTTTGTTATTGGTTGTACGCCTTTTAGTTTGAATTTCATGAGTGTCTCGTGATTTGCCTTTTAATTTCCTACAGTAGTCATTGTGCTATCTGTCAAAAACTACTGCCGTTTTTAAGATTCTGATTTTATCTGAAACTCGACTATTTGTTGAGGCGAACATAGATGGTCGCCAATAGGGCGCATGAAGAAAAAAAAATAGAAATATGGATCGATGGCTGAAGAACAACAAAACTTTGCAAAAATTTCGTCTAAAGCGCATGAAACCCTAGAGCCTACCCTGACTATGCGATCGCGCAATGTTTAGTTTGTATTTTTCTTTAGTTGTCAATACAATTAACTTTCCAACCTACTGTCGTATATTGTGAATTGTGCCAAACGAAAATTATCTGTTATAGGGCAAGGTTATCCTTTCTTTCCTATTCAGATTCTCTAATCTTTCATCGCATTTTTTTAGCAAGAAAAAAAAGAACATTAAATGACGCCAGCGAACTTTTAGTTTCTTCACCTCAAATTGTCGCTTTTTGAACTCTTTGCACATTTGTTTTCATTGAAGAAGGTTTCAAACATTTCAAAGCGTATCTTTTAACTTTTTTTTCATGTATGGGTAATGAAATAAATTTTTTTATTTTTTATTTATTCTCTAGAAAAAAAAGATACAATGGAGATTTGCAGCAGTGAGGAAATGCTGGCAGCTGCAGATATCCATCATCACTGCAACTCTTGCATCAAGTTATGGAAGTGTAACGTGCGTCCTAGAGCTGGAGAAAGCTGTGAAATCATTTCCTGCGAAGTTGAGTGTGGAGCACGATTTCATGCCTGCAAACGATTTGAACATAAGCTATTATGTGCCAATGAAAAGGTGCCATGCATTAACTCGGTTAATGGATGTCCGATTTGGCTGTTTCGGCGCCATTTAGGACGTCATTTAGCGACCTGTCCAGCAAGTGTCGTTCACTGTACCATGGAGTGGAATCGATGGCCTGTCTGCTCCCGAGAACGCCAGATGCACATCCCATTTCATCAGCCCAATCCCAATGCTCGGGCTGGGCAGCTGGATGTGGCGTTGGCTCTTCGTGATCAACGGATGCTCAACGAATGGCTCAGAGCGCCACGACGAACTCGACGGGCTCTGCGAAATAGCTTGACAAGACGGTTTCCCGCAGTTCCGTTACAGCTAAGGGGAACTAATGGTGTTCCAGGCACGGAGTCGACCAATGACAGCAGTGAAAACTCTTCTTCACATCCATCACGTCACGTGACTGATGATGAGGAGGACACGCCTTGGGAGGCACGGAAGGCACCTCCAGGACTTCAACGGAGTGTTTGCAGCGAACTTTACCGAGCCAGTAAGCAAACTTCAGATAGCTTGACGGCTGCTCTAACAATGATCAATAACCACAATGGCAACCGATTGTTGATGCCTTGTGACTTTCGGGAGGGCGACAGGAGACGAGAGCTCATGCGATGTCTGGGTTTAGGAGAGGACAAGGAAAACTTGAATGGGATGGCAAATGGTTGGTCATTGGAAGGCGATGTTGAGAAAGCCCTTGATGCAGAAACTGAAGAAGACATGGATATCGAGAAATCTGCATGTGATGGCCATGCTATGGAAGTGAAGGATGTGGTTGGAGTATTAAATATGTCCACAACTATATTAGATTGCCCTATCCAAATTTCAAACGGAGCCACCATGGATTTGGAAGGAGACCTTGAGGTTATAGAAGATGTTTTTGAGCCACCTGGTAATTATGACATACTCTTTGTGGACCATACCGTCGTAAGTGAAATTTCTTCAGCATCTATGACTGATCATGCCCGCAAGCAGCCTTCAATCGTTCCTCCCATACCACCACCCCCACCGCCCACGTCTCCTCCTCTTTTCGTCAATTTGGGATTAGATTTAACCCTCGAATCCATCACTCGCTACCAGGCCAAACCCAAATCCATGTATACTTTTTTATGCGCTCAGGAGTTTCGGCGGGATGAATACAGCTGGCATTACAAAAACGTGCACAGTGATATTCATGGCGGTTTAAATGGCTGGCTTGAACAGCGGTGTCCACTCGCCCACTATGGGTGCATGTTTTCCATGAGGCGCTTTCACCCATCATGCTGTGGCTCAACGATCGTACATAACGACATTTTGGAAAGTTTTGGGGTCAGGCCATTTCTTTCTCCAGGCTGCCACTCACTAGCATCCAACTCTAACCGGAGTTCACCTGAACGAAAGCCCAGCCGAAGGACCCCTCCTCGTGCACTAGATTATAAGCAGCCCAGTGCGATGGAAGTGATCCATGAAGATGTCAGTAATGTTAATGCTCGTTCAGGGAGCATGAACCAAGATAATGCAGATTGTTGCCAAAGTGCAGGCAGATATGTGAATTCGTTGGTGTTAACCCAGTTGCCTTTTGAAGTACTTGTACATATGGCTCGATTCTTAGACAGTTTTAGTTTGTGCAACTTGGCAATGACTTCCAGGCTTATGAGGGAGGTCTGCTGCAGTCTTTTGGAAGAGAGAGGAATTGTCGTGCAGCAGTGGGAGAGGGTTAAGTGCGGGAAACAGTACACGTGGAGAATTGCATACAAGGTAAAATCCAGAGCTTTTTTGCTTTTAATGTGTGTATGGAACATAAATGAATTTCGTGTTTAGGCTTGGTTTCAGTGTATAGGCCCTATGCAAGAATTCCAAAATATAAAACATGTCTGGTCCTGACAATTTCTGATAAAAGAAAGACTGAACCAGTATAGCATGTACAGTAGAAATATCTACTGCACAAAAAATAATTACAGAATTTATCTTAAGAAGACCTTTTTTCATAATGTGCTTTGTCAAAGCGAATAGATTTTCAAATCTGGACGTAATACATTATAAGCCTTTTTACCTTGTTTTGGTCGAAATGCATGTAGCCTATATTGATAGTTTCTGAATCTACTGTTTTTACTAGATTTAAAGTTGGATGCACGCCAGGAAAAGAAACCAGAAACTTGAGTTTTGGAGCCCTGAAATCAAGTTCCGTAATTAAATTGCTGAAACTTGTACATCTGAACCGTAAAGCTGGTCATACACGAGGCAAATTATCTCTGGAAACATAGCACGTTCAAAAAGTTCTGTTTTTTAGAATGTGAATT
>JAQGAO010001418.1:0-24558 GCA_034697705.1 Ommatoiulus sabulosus
TAATTTTTATTTATTAAGCACACAATTATCTGACAACATGCACATTGACTTGTTCAATAACAAAATTTTGCAATTCTTCACATAAGCATTCTTCAGGCTCTGGATTTTAATTTCGATTTCTTCTTTCTCTGGGTATAGGTAGTCATTTCACCAAATAATAATTTTTGCCTGACTTTGCAGGCCAGTGGCAACCCTGCATATAATATTAATTCCATATAAACGTGCAAACGTGCACTCAATACGTTTTTGTCAATGGCTCCCAGAATGGATTTGAACTCTGCAATAAAAAAAGAATAGAAGTAGGCCTAGTCAAAAACGTGCGCTCTCTAGCATTCAAATCGTGCATGGCTACACTTTTGACCAATAGTGATCTGTGTGCCACTCTGTGTCTTACAAATCTGCTTTTGGATTTCCAAAAAAGAATGTTAAAAACATTCTTGAAAGCTTATCAACGCTTTCTTGTAAGCTCAGCCTGGCTCGTCTTAGCTTTCTTTGTGTGCGTCCTCATTTAAAACGCATGCCGCATTCTTATCCTGCTTGTTGGTGCTAGTGTACACCGAGTGGAAAGCGTATGCATAAGCATTCGACGTGTTCTTACCCAAAGAGGGTATAAGGTGTATGGGGAAATCCTGCCCGTAATTTTCATAATTTAAAAAAAAGAAAAATTGTCACATGATCTGGCCCTTAGTTGTCTCCTAGAAAATTACCCTATTTGAATGTGACATTTCCCGTTTTTTTTGTTGTTGTAAAAATTAAATAATTTTGAAAATAGATGTAATTGAGGATGGGTACGACGAAAAACTTCTGCAACTTGGGCCATAAACATGTTTTTAATTTTTTTTTTACAAATAAATGAGAAATCACACTAAAATCCGATGATAAGGTTTTCTAGAGGACAACATGTAGCAATCAGGGACAGTTTTTAGAAAACGTGTAATATCACCCACATAATCGATGTTGAACACTTTCCTTTAGCATTCAAAACGGCACAGTGCTAACGCGAGTAAAAAAAAGGCAAATTTTCTGTCAAACCCACCCATACTATACTCAGAATTTCTAAAAAAGAAAGATAGTGTCATGTTCTCTAAATTCTCCCTAGTTCACAACCTAACAGAATCGCCGTGACATTTCTCGTTTGTTTGTAAAATCTAATATATAAAGAAGAAAACGCGTCCATCTTGGATTTTGTTATTACCTAGGATATTTTCATCCACACGTCCGATTGCTCTGAAATTTTTTGGCAACACTCAGGGACACCCAGGGAGTAATGTAGGGTGGGTCTCGATCCCGAATATATAACCCCTTCCCATATTTCCCCCGTTTTATCAACTTTCCCCAACCAAAATGGCCGCAGACGAGGGTTGTCTATAAAGGTCGTCCATAAAGTCTGGCCAGAACATAACACCTGACTCCTAATATGGCCGCCCCTTTCCATTTCTCGCTACACTAAAAATTTATGTCGGCTGATATGAAAACTTGGAACAAAAAAATTTCTGAAAAGAAAAATTGTGAAATAGGGACATTTTAGCATATGTGAATTTTGTCATTGTTCTGGGAAATTTGTTTGAAAACCTTGAAAAGTCATGAAAATTAAATATGAATTTTCTGGGGGAAACCTTTCTTATTTTCTCGATGCCATTTTCATAAATTGTTCTCTAATATTTTGGCTAAAAAAAGAACAAACGTGTTAAAAATACACGATTTTGCAAAACCTACACGGGGCAAAATTACTGGGTTCTCCCTGGCCTGAAAAACCTGGGAAAGAAGGAAACTTTAAAATTTTGAAAATTTGTTCTCGGGAAAAACGTGGAATTTTTCAAATTTTAACTCGGGGAAAAACGTGGAAAATTTGCCCTCGGAAATTTTTAAAATTATTGGTTTTTTTTTCGCCTAGGCATTTTCACCTCCAGTTTCGCCCGGGCAATTACATCCCCGGTTTATCCCGGGCATTTTCACCTCCGGTTTCGCCCGGGCATTTACAACTCCGGTCTCGCCCGGGCATTTACATCCCGGTTTCGCCCGGGCATTTACACCCCCGGTTTCGCCAGGGCATTTACACCCCCGGTTTCGCCCGGGCATTTACATCCCAGGTTTCGCCCGGGCATATAGGTTTTGCGAGTATATATATTTGCAAAATTTTCAACGTTTTCCGATTACAAATTTGCAAATTTTACACGTTTTCCGAGTACAAATTATTCAACGTTTTCCGAGTAAAGTCAGGGAAAAGCCAGGGAAATTGAAAATAAATTTTCTGGGGGAACCCTGAATTAGCGTGACAATTTTTTTTTCAATATTTTCCTCTGAAATTGTTGAAAGTTCTCCCACGTTGTGCTGGAAATATTTTTAAAAGTTTGCAAGGGAATTGCAAGGGCCGTTCATTTTGGATTTTGACAACATTAATACGTTTAATTACCCTGACTTTTTCATAATTAAGTCATTCTTCCCTGAATTTTCCGAATTATGGTTACTTTATTTAATTTATTTTTGTATACATTTATATTGCAAATTTATGATTCCCCGGGCAAAGCCGGGTTTCCAAGCTAGTTTATTATAATTCTCATGATGACATCCTTTATATACAATTCTGATGATGAAGTCATTTATTCCATTTTTATGATGTTGTAATTTACCACATTATTATTGACGTCATTTATCACATTATTATTATGACGTCATTTATCAGATTATTATGACGTCATTTATCACATTATTATTATTACGTCATTTATCAATTTTTCATGATGCCGTGATTTATAACAATTTCACAATGACGTCACTTGTTACATTTCTGTTGGTCACGTCATATATTAACATTCTGACGTCATTTATTACAATTCTGCTGACGACGTCATTTGTTTAAATTCTGACGTTGGCGTCATTCAAAAAGACAACACTCATTAGATGCATTCTCTCCTCAGGTGGTTTATCGAATCACCGGTCAGTTCAATTGGACGGATGGATCGGATTGGCAGCCGAGCACCACCGCCACTGTAATTAACCTGTTGCCGGACACCGACTATGAATTCGCCATCCGCAGCCGCAGACCTGGACAAGGCGGCGACGGTCCTCCGGGTCCCCTTGCCCAAACTTTCACCAAATGCAGACATCCCAGCATAAAAGGCATTCCAATTGACTTCAAGGCACTGACCGTCTTGCCAACATCGGTACACCTCAGCTGGAAGGTGAGAAAATTTATAATCACTGGGACAATATTTCAGAGCAGCAAATTGAAAAAAATTGTACAAATGGAAATTAGTGTATTGGAGATGTGATAAATGAATAGATTTCCAAACTGTATTATCCTTCTGGAAGACTCTTAAATCTGCTGGCTTTTTAAAAAGCTGTCCTACTAGTCCAAGTTATATATGTTACATTTTCAGAGACAGTATTATAGGCATAAAATATAGTGTTTTCGATAATTTATTTTTTCTATATAACTAAGGAAAACTAAGAGGGATTGGAAAATGTTCACATTTATAAAATGTTCACGCATTCGAGCGTATAAGAGTTTAAAATGTTCTCAAGTTCACACCAGTAAACTCAATCCTGAACAGTTTCTTTTATTCATTCGCAGCCTCCTGATCACGCTGAATTGGGGTGCTACCTGCAAAATTACATCCTGAATTTCTACGAGAAAGGAACAACTCAGTCCAACAAAACTACCATCACTCCTGATCAGACTGAACTCTTCGTAAATGATCTGAAACCTAGCACGCAGTACGTTCTAGCTTTGATGGCCAAAAGTACAGTTGGTCAAACTATTAACCACGCAGAAATTACAATTGATACGCCTAGCCCAGGTTTGTTTGCTCTTTTCGTTTTTTTTTATAAACTCGCCAATATAAACTTTGCAATTTTCTGAAAATTCAATATATGTGATAACAAGATTAATTTTAGGAATATTATCAAGTTTGTTTTCATACATGTATAACCTTATTTAAAAAATTCAAGTTTGTTTTCAAAACTTGGTTTAAAAAACCCGAGTTTTTTTCTTCAAAGCTTCACTTAAGTTTACCGCTGCTTGTAAACCAATTAATGCATTAATATTGCACTCGTGATTTTACGACTGCCGAAGTACGATTTGTTAATTTAAGCTTCAGTCTAAGTTCTGCTAATACTTAAATACTGTATACGTGAAAACTATTTTTACAAAGAGATTGATAGACCTAAGATAGGGTGGGAGCACATTAAGACTTTGAAATTAAGAAATTTACTTACCGACCACTTACCGCATTAGCACTTGTTAGCCCGCTGGGTGGCGCCGGTGGTCGGTAAGTAAATTTCTTAATTTAAAAGTCTCAATGTGCTCCCACCCATACGTTATAATAAATTGCATACACAATTTTATTATCAGAGATTCGAGACTAACTTCTTAATGGAGGTCCTCATATTGAAACTTTACGAATGGCACTTCTGGCAGTCGTGAAGTTGCGTGTGCACAATAGACACGCTAATTAGTTTAAAAAATTCACTCAATGTAATCGCTGTTTTTTAAACCAATTAATGCATTCTTTTTGCATTCGTGACTTCAGAAGGGCCATTCGTAAAGCTTCTGTCTGAGTTACCCTATAATATACTTGAAAGTTCCCATTTCCAAGTGTGTATGGGCAAATCACTTTTTTTCCTCCAAAACCTGCATGTTTTCAAAATAAAATACAATGCGTTCATTATAATTATATCCACAATTCTTCGAGCAGTATTTAATCTGATCAACATGCAAGCCTGATCTAAATCCTGTTATTCGGCATCATTAACTTTGGTATTTAAAACCAATTCTGCGTTGCGTACATCGCGCTGCGAGTTTATCCAAAACAGAATGAAAACAATATTCCTAATCCAGTCAATATTTTATGAAGCTCAGTATGGGCGTATCGGTGCACTAATAGGTTTAAGGGCTATCTTTCATTGTTTTAATTCACTACACCGAGAATTCCACCAGGGTGACTTCCACGCAGTCGCTTTGTGGGGTTCATAATTTAATTGGTCAAACGTTCATAATGAAGACATTATTTCCTCCATTATATTTCGGGCCTTAATTTCCCACAGTTTAACGTAGGTAACATATATCTAATTCAATATTTCATTCTTAATGAACATCACGAGCGTAGATACGAAACTATAGCAATATACGCTTATAGGCCTCTTCAAGAAAAATGATCCTGGCACGATGCATCTGGCTAAGCGCGCATTGCATTTTTATTTAATCAATCTAAATCATTAAAAGCAAATTTGTTACGTGTTATATCCGAGTACAATTTCAAAGAAAGAAAATTTAATTTACGGAAAAACATGGCAGAGATAAAAGCGGATATGCGCGCCGAATGAATGCATATTCATGACTTTAATTTGAAAGTAATGCGTTGGTTTTAAATATTTAGTGTTAAAATTAGACGCTCGGATTAGGTGCACAAGGAAATTCGAAGTCTAGTCATATAATTGCATTTACTCTTGTGTCTAATGTGATTAACTCGAGCGTGGGGTATAGATACGCGAAAACCTTTTTTTTTCAAAAATAATATAACTTATTTTAAAATTAAAAAATGTGAGCATTTTTATGGGAGCATTTTATTAGTACTGGGTGTTTTTCAGATGCTTGTTTTTAACATTACGTATGTATAACTGAAAACATGTTCAGGAATGTACATGTATATATCGCCATCTGTAAACATTTGGGCTAATTGTTTGGTGTATACAATTGTATATACCTTTATTAAGATTTAAAAGTACATGTATACGAATTTTGGTTGCTTACCTTATGCATCGCTGTTCCCCAAAAGTCATTTTTGAAAATAGTCCACACAGAGGTATGAGGTCGTATATCTCTGTTGTCTCTTATAGCTGATATATCATCGAAAACAAATCCACAATGAAGAGAGTTATAATAACACAAAACCACCGTGAGCAGCAACACACCCGACTGCAACCACATGGTGCAATGTTTTGATCTCCACTGTTCGAACATCTAAAATGAAATAAATAGGCAATTAGACAATGGTACATACACTGGTAGGCTATATGAAATTGAAAAAAATATACGTATCCTAGTCTCAACTATCTTAACTTCTAAACTAAGTATTTTAAATTTGTAGTTCTGACGAAATCATTGCCCGCGACCAAGGACCTTATGCAAAGTTACGTATATATGGGACTACATCACATGATCTTTCCAACGATTCAACAACTGAAAGAACGTGCCCCGGCATTTGTCGTCAATGCCTCCGGTTAATTTTCGCCAACGGAATGAATGAAATGTTACGTGATATATGCATGCTGACAAAATCTGCATAAAATACATTAACACAATTTTAGGGTGAATGCAGAGTAAAACTTATTCATGTACAGTAGGTTGAAAACTTATTTCGAACCAGTGTCGCGTAGTGGTATTGCAGACCCTTACCACTATAGGCGACACTGATTTTCAAGGACGCTGATAAGTTTCACTCTGCTCTCACCCATATTCTGCAAATTCGGCAGACCTTTACAGTAATTCGTGGATATACAGTATGCACCGACGTTTTATTTTTAAATTGACATACTTAAAGCCTCGCATTTTTTAATCTAAATCCGTGTAAATGTCGATTTTACCATTGCAGGTAAAATTTAATCGATAAGAATGGAATCAGATTTTAATTCCTGGCAAAGTGCATGGCAATAATGAAAGTGTAGAATCATTATGCAACATTAACAGTCTATTGAATTTAACGAATGCCAATGAATCGAGCAAACTAATTCCGTATATACCTGCATGTACACATTAAAGTTATCAAGTTGATACCAACAAATGCAGCGTTTCATCATTGAAGCCAAATAGCAACAGTAGCTCGATGCAATGACTTAAAATTTCTATGCCAATACAGTGTACCGAGAGCTAGCTGAAACATCACATTTTTAACGTATGCTCCGCGGTTTATCACCGTATACATGTATAGAAAATTGCATGGAAAATGCGGCGAGTGCAAAACAAAAATACGAGAGCAATATTAAACAGAAACGCAACGTGGAAACAATAAAACAGAAAAGGGTCTATTGCACTTGCTGCTAAGCAAAAATATCTCTGAGTGTTTTCTTAGCCGGCATTTCAAACTAATGGGGGCTTCCTGGTGTTTTTGAAAGTTTGAAGGCACTTAAAACAAAATAAATAAACTGCGTGGATTGCAAACAAAAATCACAACAGTAAAACAAACATAAACATTGTGTATACGATGAAAAATCATGGTAGTATTTCTGCAATGACAGACTAAACTCGCTCGTTAAAATTGCTTTTGCTCTGTATTAGTAGGTCGAGCAGAAAACAACCTTATTGCACTCGACCCATTTCGTCGCATTTTATGTCGAGCCATTTCCAATAGTATCATTAGCCCGAGGATAAATTGGGAGAAATAAATATTAAGAGATCGAGGTACCGTGTGCTGAGTGCTTCCCAAATAAACGAACCACATTCGGCACGAAGTACATGTATACATGTACAGTACATACACCGAAATAACGCATTTTTGCATGGCTGAGCTTCGGAGCTTTGCATAGAAATTCATTTCATCAGAATGTACATGTACAGTATGTTAATGAAGTCTGGAATAAATGCTATATAATTACGTAGCCATGTTCTGGTATTATCATAACCTTGATGAGATAATGGATGCAAGGACGTCCATAAAGCTCGTGTGCATTGCTCGTAATGAAAGCAAGTATGAGAGTGACTTTTAAAAGAATATTTCAAAAATAATCATGCGGTGCATTCCAAAAATATGACTAACCGTGCAATTGCTTAAACGCGAAGTATCGCTTAATATTGCGAAAAACAAACAATCTGTATAATAGAAAACTCCCAAATAGAAAGCTCCAAAGATAAAGACGTCATGCATGGCGACAATAACAAATTTATACCAGACTGCTCCGAAGTCAATTTATCAGCATGCTTGTCCATAGTCTATATTAGGAAATTAAGATATAAAATTAGACGTTAACTTTCATGTTCTTGTTGTTCTCTAATGAAAGTATTTTTTAATGATGGCTCATCGAGCTTCTTATATTAGCCTACTATATAATGTACATGTACAGTATCAATCTTGAAATCCGTACTTTGTGAGTGGACTAAAGTATACAGTATACGATATGTGCGACCTAAATGCCACGCAGCAACTCATTGATGGAATTATTCGTCATTAAGTAATTACACGAATTCCAATAACCCATTTGTTCGTTTAAAAAAAGACGAAATTCCAAGTTAATCAATAATAAAGGGATAGTTTGAATACAGGATTTGGAAGAGCGCATAACGAACTATAGGAAAACAGCCCCACCCATGGCACATGCAGTTTCCATCAATCAAAAAGTGTTACGGAAAGTGCGTGTTAATCGCACGATCGACTTGACCCGCGAGATCATATTCAAATAACACATCCCTAAACATCATTTGTGGCTAGCTACTAACTAATAAAACAAATTAAAAAAAGTTTCATAAACTAATGTTTCAACAGTGCGCCTTCGAACGTGACGAGTAATTACTCGAGCTTTTATTCGGCTCTAAATTATGCATGGCTACCCTATAATTTGAGTGGTTTTTGCGGCAGCTTTATTGCCTCTGATATAAAGCTGAGTTACGACCTTGCTGCAAAAAGCGAGCCAATGAAACTGACCATACATGATCGTGTACAGGTCAACGCATTTAACAATAGCTATCATACTTTTACTCAACATTATTGGAAACATCCGCAAGCATCCGACGAAATGCGCCTTGAATTAAATGTTGAATTTGACGCTGTAATAAACTGACAGGACATTGTGCAGAATTACATGTATGCACATGTAGTTATTGTAATTTAGTGTGCATGTGTCTGTCTGTCTGTCCTTTAATGTGTTGTTACACACTCATCCGATTTCCGATTGCCATGAAACTTTCTCGACTTATTGTTACCACTCCCGCCCTTCTTAAGGCCGAATCACACTACCGATTGCGACTGGCGTTTGCCGTTGCGATTGCGATTGCGACCAACTCTCGACCAATCAGAGAACAAGCGGTTGCGATTGTGATTGGCGATTGTCATTTAGCCGCCCGGCTATTTGTCCAATTGTCAATCGCAATCGCAATCGCAATGGCAAAGGCCAGTCTCAATCGGTAGTGTGATTCGGCCTTTAAGCTGTGTGTCTTTTTAAGCTTAATTGGGGATTTCCCCTGTAGTTGATTACAGCACTGTAGGCGTACGCTGTAATTGGATAAAAATCTTAAATATGTGTTTTGAGACACAGAGTTAATTAAATCTGTTCATGCATATCAATTTCTTGTTTCGTTCATGGCAACCGAGAAGAAGCATATATATTAAAAATCGTTTAAAATTGTTAAAAAAAAATCGACGAAACATATGTGTTTGATCGTCCCGTTTCGAGAATAAGACTGAGCGTCGTACTCAAAGTGATTACATTTCGAAACTTATTCATGCGGCAAATTTCGTGTGAAAAATTTTCTGACTTGGGAGTTTATTTACAATTTATATATCATGTACATTACTTGGAATCAAAAGCACGTACATGCAGATCCCATTTTGATACCATTTTAGATATAGGGAATCCCACGTGCCTATAAATGTAGGTAGCCTACATATCGAGGAAAGTTACACTGAAACTTGGTTTCCGAACCATGTGTTACCTAAGTTCCGCAGAACGTAAGTTCTATATTGATGGCTATACATGTATATGGACCCTGGAATTGGCTAGAAATGTGAAGCTTATTACTAATGCATAACCAAAAGCACACCTCTAGCCGCCATGTTGTTGTAGCCTGTACTGACGGCTATCCTTCTGTCGTAAGGCACATGGGGTTTTGAAAAAGGTCAATTATATTCGTAGATATTTAGGAAATGAATTGTGAAATATATTTTATAACCGCTGAAGAAGTGTGTAAAAATGTTTTAATTACGATGATCATTTTTTTCACTTATTCTTGCGTGTTTTTTAAGAAGCCTCATGTTAGCCGGAACAGCATGGATGCTTTATGTTGGATTCACAATCAAGCATTTGAAGACATAAACGTTCGTTGGCGATATCTTGAGAACGTCACCGGTTTTCTCGCGTGTATTATTTAGTGGTTCGGACTGACTTTTTCGGTTATCATTTTATGTTTCAATTGATTATACACTGTACAATGAATGCGATTTATTACGAAAAAGTAGAGCACTCCACCATTTCGTTTTTAACAGCCAAAAGGTAGAAATTACGTAAAAATCACGAATATGGCATTTTTAGCCAATTTGATCTGCGCATGAGTGACGACCGTTTTTGTCTTCAATTCGGCGATTGTGAATCCAGCATTATGATCCAATGTTTACGGTTTTCTTTTGTTTTTAGGATGACGACGGTAGATGGCACTAGCATGGCCGGAGAAGCGACTCCCGCAGCATCCGCCACTGCGAAGTCTGGCGGAGGAATCTCGGCATCGATCTTGGTTTGTCTGATTTCCGTCGATCCGAAGCGAACGTTTGCGCTGTCTTACAATGGACGCGCTAATCCGAACGCTGCTCCAGGACTCCATCGGCGCGTAGTTAGTCATTAACGAGTCGTTTCAGACACGTCCTCGAGGATTCTCTAGGCCGCGAAAATCCGCAATGTCCAAAGAGGGGCATTGCGATGGATCCTTGCCGGGTCGCCGAGCGTGGGCGCTTGAAGAGGAACATCCGGAACGGGTGCTGGTGATGGATGCGCCGCTTTAATTCCTTTTACTGCGCCTCTTGAACGAGCGTCCAGTTCATGTCCTGGCCTTAGGTACCTCGGTTTTCCGGTAAGTACTCTTTTGGACCGCTATCGTTGTAGCTCCCCCTGAAATTTGGGACCCACCCCCTCGTGCGTCTGCTCGTGCTTCGACCACTAGATGGCGCGCTAAACGAGTGTTGGTGTTTTGGCACTTCTATAAGAAGCACTATGTTGTTCGTCATTACGTTATGTTACTACGTGCGAACTCAGTGACGTAAACAATCTTCCGGAGTACGAAATGGACGTTTTCTTTTCATCGCGACTCCTTTTCGGTGGTTCAGCTGTTGCGCACTTTGGTCGGTGTGAAATCACGCGTGAAAACGCGAGGCAGTAATTGGTTCGATGAAGTCCGCTGACCCTGAAAGCATTTTCGGACCAATTATAGCGCTCGCTTAATTGGCTTAGCAGAACAAAATAGAACACGTGCTTTGGTCCTTTTCAAAGATGGGCTCCAGAATGAGCCAATATTTTTTTGCACTATAGTGTGCCGCTCTGCGTGTTGTCTCGAATGTTCAAGATTAAGAGCTGGTTGCAACAACCGCTTTTTACATTCCAACCTAGCTTACACGATCATTTAAAATGACTATTTTTGCTCAGAAAAGCGTATCTACGTATACAATAATGACGACTTTGTGCAATCATTCTGCGCATGCGCGTGTACGCAGTGGCGCAAATTGCAAATACGAGCCAGGAATGCGGGGCGCGCGAAATTTAAATAAGAGTGTTGTCTATGGGGGAAACCTACATGGTCAATACAAATGACAGGATTAATGATGCCCCAGTAACGATGCAAAAATCCAGATTTTAATAACATTACCGGCCATCATTCCACATTTTTTCACCCTACACGATCATTGTTATTGTCACTCAGATTGGCATGACAATATTAATAAACGTGTATAGTTAGCTATAGGTACTGTGTATCACTGTGGACGTTGCTCAAGGCATACGTGTTGCTCAGTATCTACTAAAGTGAGAATGGACTGCTAACAAGCAGGAAGGCCTGATGTAATATCACAAGATAGGTTATGGACATTGCTGATTTTTTTTGGATTGGAAATTTGATTTTTACACGTATTGGAAAAGCCATAAGAATACAGATTTGTTTGCTTTTTTCCGGTATCTGCTTTTTTCCGGAATTGTAGTACATTTTATTGGCTGATGAGAAAAGCTACGAAGCCTACTGAGTAGATATGCATAAAGTTAAGGACATTTTCTGTAGATCAAAACGTGATGTATTGGTCTCAAGGACTTGTAAACATATAATTAACATTTACGCACTACTGCCAGTGTATTGCAACGCTGCGGAGTCAATTCAGTCAATATATTTTCTGGAAAACTGTGGAATAATTACAGCGTAGAATATATTAATGTCATTAACGCGCAATTGACTCGTTGCACCATTCATCGATGACAGTAACGAGCGAGTAAATTAGGCTTTAATGAGCGAAAACTTTGGAAAGCGTGCTGCTTCTAGCGTGTTTAACTCGCAGTTTAAAAGTAGCAAAGCGTAGTATGTTGGCACAGTGATGTTGGACCGTTTGTGCTCATGAATTGATTTATTTCGCAACAGATGGCGCACTGTGCCACTCGATCGCTCACTTGCTGCACTTCCTTCGTTGCGGCCCAGCAATGCTTCTTAGCTTGTCCAAGCTGAAAGTGATTGTCTTTCATCAGGCATTGATTGAATAAGTTGCTCGTTTCAACTCTATTTGGATACATATCTTAAATTGCTTTAGAATTGGATATAATTTCGCTCGCATTTGCACCCTTACCTGCTCTATTAAAATTGGTTTAATAAGGTGACTGTTTGAATTTTACTACTTTTTTAAAACATCTTTTGATTATTTCCGTAAAATAGTTCCTTTGGGAAGGATGAACCTTTTGTTGACAATGATGGTGCATGAAATTGGAACGGTTTTTTTATAATTCACGCTACATTGATGGTTTTAATTAGTGAAATGATTTGTGCTCTTTTCTGACACAAAACATCAAACAAATTTTAAATCAGAACATATCAAAAAGGTTATGAGGAAAAGAAAAACATGTGCCTCCCCTTGAAAAGGCTTCCCAGCTAGACACACTGGAGCCATGCAGAAAAGCCCCATACATCCTCTATGCGTCTGTGTTATGCAGATTTACATTGCTAGGAGCCTTTTATAAGGGGACTGCACATTTTGTGTTTACCTCTCAACGTTATTCATTTGGTCTGATTTAAAATCTGTTTGATGTTTTGTGCTCATAAAAGGCACGTATCATTTCACTAATTGAAATTATCAATGTAGCGTGAATAATAAAAAAGTTATAATGTAAATGACCTTCGAGACAAATGTCAAGGTGCTAAAGGTACATTAGCAGGTGCCCCATAGCCTTCTCAACATATTGTATACGTTTTTTAAATTTACTTAAATGCAATTTAAACATACAGTATAAACAGCCTTAAATGGGCTTATGAATCACCCGGTTCCGTATGACCACGTCGCATGCCCCAAAATTATAAAAGAAAATATTTTCGTTCTTTTCTGTACATGTTGACTCTTGATAACAAAAATGGTATACAAGGCTTTTAGTCTATTGCTTTCGCTTTAGGAGAATCGTATGGTTTTCCTTCGAAAACCTTTCTATGCATATTTTATTTGCCTTAGTGCAATATTGAATATTGAACCTTCTGGTCTGATACGTTTTGGAATGCCGTATCGATTTTGTCTTAACGATTTCCACTCCCACACCGGGCTCTGTTGAAGTGCCTTTGCTGAAATTTTTGTTCTCGGCCTACTTTAATCCGCCATATTTTGATCGTGCAATTTGTACGAGATGGCGCAGGGAGGAAACTGCAGATTTTTAAATAACGAGAATAACTTTTATTTATGATTTCACTGTTGGTCATATTTTATAAAACTGCATGGTTGAATTTTAAGGTTCATAGTTAATGCTCTAGTATCATGTCCAGTATAACTTCAGGAATGGCACATCTATCTATATCTACAGTGTATATATGAAGAAGAGATGCATGTATGTTTGTTTGTTGGTGCGTAAGTATGTATTATACGGAGCCCCGTAGCAGAAGATTTTCTTTTTTTTTGTACGCGTTTTGCGTCATCGCGTACAAAACGAAAATAAAAATAAAATAATCTTTCGCTACGGAGCCGGGCTCCGTATGTTTATGGTTATTGCCTCATTTGTTCATTAGGACTACTTCATCGCTAGAGTAAGTTGCTATTGGTAAGTAGAGCCCGGGCAATGCCGGGCCTTCCAGCTAGAGTTATAATAAAGATTCTCGGAAGTTACGGAAATGGTCATTATTTTGGAAAATAAAATAAAGCAGATTCCAAAGCACCTGTTGAATTTTCTCGTGTTAGCATTTACATATTTGTCAATAACATAACTGCTCTAAATCTGCTAATTTATTACAGTACAGTAAATCTAAATTTTAGATAGTTTTTGCAATACATGAATACATGTACGAGCATATGAGGGAAATTCAATGTCTATGATCCAAGATTTTGCATTTCTATTTAGGGATTTAAGGCTAATTCATGCTTAAATACAGCAGGTTGGTGCAATCCACCTAGTTAAATTATACTTAATTCAAACAACCAAATAGCACCGTGTGTTTCATATCTTCTTACTATAATGTATAAAATTGAATTGAAAAATAAAGTAAATATCAATTTTTAGCATCAATGAGCAAAGTGACCTTTGAAAACTTTGGCCATCAATTTTTTTATTAACACATTAAAACTAGTATTTTTTGTTTTCAATTAAAGTAAGGAAAAATTTCCTAATTTTAGCTTTCTTATTTAGTTTCAATAAGTTTTAAATTTTTATATTTTTAATTGTAACTTTCTTAGGTACTTGTTTGTTTTCGTGTTAAAATTTCAAATCAGTGTTCAAATAGGGAAGATGTTGACTGACCATCGATCTTTCCAAGCTTAAAGCAATTTGCAGTTAATTATTAAGCGAATTTGCCTAATTGGTTTATTTAAAACTTAAAGTGCAATTAATAGCGAGCTGTCGCTTCATGGTCCCTTGGGAAGCAATCACGAAAAGCAAATAGCAATTCCTGCATAGAAATCTCCTTTGGATGGTAGATTTATGAGCATGGCGTTTCGTTGATTCAAGCTGTTTGCGCAGCATTGGAGATATCTTAGTCTTTAGCCAACGTTGTTTAACCTCTGGTCTGATCAAACTGCGCTTTTTTAATTTAACGTTAGAAATAGACATGCGAATGTATCTCGATGGTTTGAATACAAAATATACAAGTTTTCATTATAAAAACTAAATTTTCTTGTTTCACGATTATACTGCTCGTTGTGCTCCATATGATCTATCTGTCGGATATTTAAATATTTGATGAAATTGTGAAATTATAAACTTTATTTCTAAACCAAGCACTCCTAATTAATGACTCGTGTTTCTAAAATTCGATAACAGGGGAAACCACTTATTCTTGGAGAACATCGCCGTAAAGCTGGTTTATGGCAAAGCGCGCCATATAGTGCGTGTTCTTGCCCATTTTAGAACATTATTTCTCGTGTTCCTCGTCAAATTTGCAATTATGACTTGCATTTTTCCAAATTTAATGATGCGCTTTTTATTCGAATAATCTTTCTCCGCATCTTGAATTTCACGTTATTATCCGGGGGTGTTGTTCTTACGGGTGTTGCATTTCCCTCGTTTTTTTTTTCGCAGTTATTGCGCCAGTTTATGAGGCTTTTTAGTATGTGTCATGCTGGGGTGATCAATTTTTCTTTTCAGAAATGTCAAGAAAGCGGAATTAAAACAGCACCCCTCAGAATAGACGCTTTTTAAAAGCTACAGGCAGACCATCTCAATGCTGCCAATTTTTTTTTGTTTTTTTTGTTTGATAAATTAAAACTGTGCAACAGCGACCTCTATGTTCTTTCGAAATACAAATTTTGTCACGAAAGTTATAGGAACAATCTTGGAAATGGTTTTGCATAAATTATTCAAAATATTTCCAGTTGCCAATTATTTGAAGCAGCAACGGTTGATTGTACATGTATTACGAGCAATTGTATTCACTGAAATAGACAAATTAGAAACGACAATGTTGCTGACTCCATGCGGAAATTTTTTTCTTCTTCGCATTCCGGCATTCGCAGTTCTGCGATGCAACTGGAGAGATGCTGCGTTTCTCATTAGTGTTTCTTCGAGCTTAATGGAGTTGTGCCCCTAATTTGTATTAGCCAGCTAGGCCTCGTGGTTCTATTTTCCCCTCACTATTGCCATTGTTTATTTTTATGGGACCTCTTTATGGAAATTTGCTCGCTGAAATTTCATCTGCTCCAGCGTGCTTCCTTAGCTCTTTTCCTCTTTCAGTCCCCCATTTTTATCTTCCCATTTCACTCTTTGCTCTTTTGCCTCGCATCCAAACGGAATCCCTCAACATGGACTAATGGTAGAGCAACAGAAATCAATTACTTTAAATCTAACGCTTCTTCTATACTCAAAAAGCAATGCTTTTTGCATCTGCAACATCACTTAAGTTGGCCCTCTTTTATTTTATTACCTCTTCGAATGTTGCTCGTTCGCCTCGTTTTATATTCCCCGTTTTGCGATACAAGCACTCGAAACCATTTTTCTTCTTTTTGGAGCTTTTTGATGAACCCTTCAAACGTTGCACTTACTACTTGGATAGCTAACAATTGTCTGTATAAATGTCATGAAACACAGGGCACTCTTGTTTACAGTTTCTCGTTTGATAAAATTCCAAGCTTTTTTTATTGGGAAAATCCAAGACATGGCAGTCGCACATTTTTCGATAAAGTGCTCTGCAGACATTATTAGTTTTTTAAGATTTATCTTAGAATGAACTTACAACGTTAAGATGTTTGATCAAAATCATGTAACCATGTCTTTAAAACAATTTTTAGTTTCCATGTCGTTGGGCCATGCCATAGCGACATCGCTTTTTTGAAAATCGCACCTTAATGCAAAATTTGAAGTGTTTTTAAACAAGTTTTCTCAAATTTAATCACATGGGATTCAGTCTTTTTACGGAGCTGCGGTGTAAGGGTGGGAAAACACTGAATGCTTATAGTAGGCGCTTACCACTCGGCGTACGCTAGCGCCACCAAGCGGGATAAGAATGCATGCGGTATGCGTTTTAAATGAGGATGCACACAAAATCTTAGCCGAGCCAGACTGAGCACTGGGCAAGAAGGCACACAGATCACTATTGGTCAAAAGTGTAGCCATCGATTGTATGCCGCCTGTATACCGTAAAAACGTGTCGTGCACACTGACCATCACGCTGATATCAGCGTTCATTGTGCGTTCCAAAGCTGAAAAAAGAAGCTGAAAGAAGCACGTCGAAAGTAAGCATTCTTTGTGTTCTCACCCTAAGGCACTAATAAGCTTGGCGATGAATCAGTAAGTTGAGCAGTTTAACGACGCTCGTACATCGTTTAAAGTTGGCAAATTAATGCTATTTTATTCTTATTATATATGCAAAAAAAACTTATATTCGTGGAATAAATGTGTATTATTGTAAGGCATGTCTCTGCAGAATGTTGAGCGCAACAGAATAAGAAGAAAAATTACATTTTGTTTTCACTCAAGTTTTTTTTTTCTCCAAAACGCATTTTCAACTTGCAGTGGAATACAATCTTTGTGAAAATAATCTTGTTCTGCGTTTGCTCTAGAGCCAAAGCAAAGCGCTGATGAGAGTCGGATAAACTTAATTTAATTTTCCTGCCTATAACAAAATCGACGTAGCTTCGTGTACGGAGAAATGGAAAAACGAAAACATTTTAATGCATCATTTGCATGTTTTATTATATTATTTCGAGCAAGTGCTTGCTCGCGCAATGTTCAATTTGATGTCGACGCAATTCTCGAAAAGCCAAAGGGGAATTTTTCTGATTGTTGTTTTTCTGATTGTTGGTCTTCGTTTACTCGGCACTGCGTGTTTCCGCCTTCTTTAATGTATGCAGGTTAGGTGTAAAACATCCCAATGGGACGGGTATCTCTTTAAACTGGGTGGATTTTTATAGCTTTGTCACTTTTCGATTGCAACTTTAACAGTTTTGGTCCGTTCATCTCCAAAGGATAATTCACCATGGAGTTAAGTAGCTGCCACATTTTTTCATATTTTAGACGTTTCAAAGATTGGCCCATAACCCATAATCACCGGCTGAATCTCTAGTGATTCACTTCAACTCTTTAACCTATGTTTTGAATATATTTGGAAGCAGTTATGGGATCAAATTGACGCCATTTGCTCTAAAAATGATAGCCTTTGCATCAAAATGTCCGCAATAAGTGGACAGGAACCAGACATGTGTGCCGAACTATAAATTTGTGCTTTCACGAAATGTATCCTGTATTGGCTTCTTCGTTCCTCTTCGTTGCTCACTTATTCAGTTCTAATAAAACTGCTAAACACGTTTTGCCCTTTGATATAGCTGAAATGTACAACGTTACATATATGGAGACAAGCCCAGTTATTAAAGCCATTTGTGCTGCTGAATACCAAGAAGAAATGCCATTCCAATAGCTTATTTTTTTGTCAATGATGAAAGTAAATACGAATAAAGTTCCTATACGGTGTTTATTTTTGACATTTTGTTTAATGGTCTTAGTCTAGACCATGAGCACATTTATATTTATGAAGAGATACGAGAAATGATATAAGTATATACAGTATATCAATTTAAAATTAACTCGCTTATGACATGACATACAGTTGTTAACTACAAGTGATGTTCGAATTGCATTTAAGTAAAATTAAACACAAAGGATGTCAACTTGTGCTTAAACTGTCATCAGTTTTAGATAATAAATTTATTTGTTAGTACTGTGCGTGGCTAACTCGCACAGGTGCTACGATGTTATGGCTCTTTGGAATCTCTCTCCCTTTTATGTGGCCCCCGCATTGGTTTTATTTTCTTGCTAGTTAATTTATAGGCAAATTTGCTTATTTCTTCAGCTTACAAAGCTTACATGAGCTATTAAATACATTACTGCCCCTGTATGGAGGAAGAGTTCATTTTGGCCTTTAAAACTGGGTGGTTTGGTATTTTGTTAGGGGAAATTCCCTATTTTATTGAACGCTGTGAATTTGTACAGTTAGTTCATTGTCTCAGTAATATTTTGGATAAATATGCATTCTGGACAAATTTGTGGCATACATTGATAATACTGGTAAGAACATATTTGCTTAAATAATTTATCCTCCTTCAAAATAATTATGGGTTGAACTTAAATTAATGCTATAATATTCTAGCTTAGGTCTGTGGTTCAATAATGGTAATATACTCAATGTAAAAATTTATAAAGAACATATTAAAAATTGCTTATGTAAACAACAAAGCTGTTTTCAAATTTGGACGGGACATGTGGGGGAGGGTACATAAACAGGACAAGGGCGGACAGGAGGGAGGAGGGGGGGAGAAAGGTGTCTAAAAACCTGTAAAAATACAGGACGTCCTTTATGGATGATCCCTAGATCATTCTTCTTCGAGATATAAGGCAATCTACATGTACATGTATGTACTCTATAACTCCAGTGCTGACATAGAAAAACAAATTGTTGTGCTTTTACATGTTATCATTAATCATTTAAGGCAAAGATAATTTCCATATTTATTTTCCCTTTAAAGTAGGTCTGGTCTACTTAACTATATACATGTACAATGCTATGCAATTTCACAATTCGCCCATTTATTTAAAAAATAAATAAAAACTGATCAACTTAGCAAGGTTCGAACAAATGATTTATAGTTGTTAAAATTCTAGGGTGAATTGTGAAATTGTATAACAATTAATAGGGTTAGGTAGACGAACAAATCTGAAGTTTTAATCAAAATGTAGTACATGATTTTTTCCTATTCCGTCTATTGTCTCAATAGTCTCATATGTTCATGATACTCCACCAATTTTTACAAGCAGGCAAATCTTAAGACATAACAAACCAGTTTTTGTTAGATCTTGTTTTCAGAGTGTTTCGTTTGAAAATGTTGTTTCATTTTTTTAATTTGAAGATGAAATTTGTTTGAATGAACCATAATCTTAGTTTTAGGATTTCTAGAACATGAAACATATTTTTTTAGTCAAAAAGTGTCATTTGTATCTTAAACTCCTCATATAAAATACTAGCAGTTAAAATGTTTTTTTTTAAATTTTAAATACAGTAATTGAATTGAAAAATAATAACGAAGCAACAGGAATTGTTTTAATTGCTTTCTAAAATCATATACATGCATTGTTTTTTTTTTAAATAGAAATTCCAATTGCATCACACATTTTGTTTAGTTTTCCAACAATTAGGGTTTTTTGTACTTTTTAAAAGCTTAAACGGTTATACCTTCCCAAGCAGAAGTGATCAGCTGACAAAGATAGCAGTAACATGACAGTTGAAGGTCTTAAATGAATTTATAAATATTAATAAGATTTCTTGGGAAATTCCTTGGCATTAGATAAGACAACAAGATTGAAAGACAAGAGAATTTTTTAAACAATTACGTAAGAATCGGTTTATTTTTTTAGTGCGATAGCCATGAAATTAACCTATACTTACATGTAGATCTTCAACAGCAGGTACATGTATTTTTTTATTTTTTTTTGTAAATCAACAACGCCTTTGGTCTGGTCTGACGTAATGCATAGATTCAGCCTCAAACCAGAAAAATCCAAGGTTTCTTCTCATACCAACTAATTTATTCCTTGACTTACATGTAATAAGAGATTTAGGTGGACGCAGTTTCAACAACTGTCAATGTTTGTTTTACACATGATTGATGCTGTGTGACTGATTCGTACGTAGCATATTGTTAAATTCTAAATTTGTGACAAGGAAGGTGACCTGAAATTATCGTTTTCAAAAAATGTAACCACACGTATGGGTATCATCGTTGAAACCTTAAATTAAGGAGAACATAAAGCATGGACATTAATAATACGTTAAGTTTCAACTGCCTGTAGATTTACGTACTACAACTGCTTTTTTCTATGCGAAAAAAATACAAAATAATTAACTTAGGAAGAAAACCTTGAGTTTTTTTACATTTTATCTGGGAATTGATTCAGATTCAGACGGGAAACACTGGCCGTTTTCGGATAATTATTGAGGTGCAGCCCAGGTATCAACGCGGAAACACGTGTGATACACCAGATTGAAATTGTATGAAATTTGTAAATGAAAAAAAAAATAATCGTAAATAACATTACAAGAGTTCGAAAATATGCAAGAAATGTGAGATATAATACACAGTTCGATTGAATATACGTGTGCACATGTATAGAATTTTGAACAATACACAAATAATATGCAACCAATCAATATGAAATCAAGTGATGTTTATTTTGTTGCATATACAGTGCAATTCTGCACAAAAAATTAAAATTCATTTTCAGTTTCTGTCAAAGAATATTTAAGTTGCGAATTTTTCAAAAATCAAATTTATAAATGAGAATTTTACATAATAGTAATAATTACCATAATATGTAATCATATACAGTGTACACATGTACATATGTATACTTACCAATACAGATATCTTCTATGTACATATGTATAATTACGCATATAATTATTATATAGAATAAATGTTAATTTAATTCGTTGACGACGAATTCAGAATTCGGATATTACAAATTTTCGGCTAAAACGAATGAATTTTCGAGTTCTCGAGCCTTAGTGCTATGTTACGTAAAATGGAACTTTACAAAGGTACGTATACTAATAACGGGGAATTCCGTGATGAAAGTAGCAGCACCTTTCCATGCATGCAGGTGGGATAGAATATCATCCAAACTTCGATAAAACTAATTTAGTTATTATCGTTGCAGTCATGTTTTGTCTGACTTTTGATAATACGAACTATACGGTATTTTTGACATCCCTTAAAATTCGTCTTAACGAGTTTCGACTCTATAGGAAAAATGCTTACTTTAATATGAGGATCGGCTTATAAAAGAAGCAGTACTTGACAGAAAATCAGATATACATGTATGTATGTGATTCGATCATAATTAAAAATAACCAGAATAATATTTGTCCAAACATGGCCAATATAAGATATACAACTTTCACGGTATGTGTCATGTTTGGCCGTGTAATTTTTTGACCCGAGTTTGTAAAGTATTTTCGCTACTTCCGGTATAAAAATTCAGACTTTAATTTTGTTGCTTCCACAGATACGGATTGCTGGGACCATCGGGATGCGGAAAAACCACCCTTCTGCGTTGCATCGTGGGAAGGCTGCCCATCGACAGCGGTACAATCAAGGTGTTTGGTGAGGACCCTGATAGTATGTTGAGCAGTCCGTCCATACCCAGGATCGGCTTCATGCCGCAAGACATCGCGCTGAGCAACCAGCTGGTGGTGAACGAAGCCATCGCCTTCTACGGGAGGATCGCCGGAATGAGTAAACAGGACATCGAAGCTCGCGGCAAGTTTTTGCTCAACTTCCTCGGCATTGCGGTCACTTCCAAGAAGTTAATCGGAAATTTGAGGTAATTTAAGTCCAGTGTTCGTGGAAAATTTATGAAACGAAATTTATATACGTGTATGACTAAGTCTATTAAAAGTGGAGGAAATTTGGATCAAACAAAACTCTGGAGAATGGGAATTCGGATATAAACAATATCTAGGAAACAGATTTTCGGATATAACGAATCTCTAGATACACCAAACCTTTACGATATTCCAAATCGTATAGAAAAACAAATCCCTCGTATTACTACAATGTGTACGTAAACCAATATGCAATAGAAAATGCATTTAGATCGTGAATTGCACTTTTAATGCATTTTTTTAAATTCCATAATATTCAGAATTATGCATTTCTCCATTAACGTAAATTTTTATAAATTGTAAAATGCATGTCTTTTAAATGTGGGGATTATTTACAAATCCTGTAATATAGTTTCATTATTACCGTTAATATTAAAATCGGACACATAAACGAGAAATTAAGATAATGTATAACGAAACGCCGGAGACCGAAAGTACGGATGCATGAAATTGTTAGACTCCAGAACATCTCGCTACATATCAGTATTTTGATATAACGAATCTCTAAAAACCGGATAATAGTTTAGTGATGACCGCGTACGATTGTCTAACGTAACGATTATTAAGAAACCGTAAATCGTTGCAATAGTTTTAACGAAATTTCTAATACTAACGAAATCTGGTTATATTAACGACGAAATACCATTCGATTAACTCGTAATTTTCCTTTTCGAAAATTTTAGTGGGGGTCAAAAGAGGAGGGTCTCAATGGCCATAGCACTACTTCATCAACCAGACTTGCTGATTTTGGATGAACCAACTGGTTAGTAGAATATGGATATTCACTATACGTTACATGTAATGGTTTGTAATGAAATTAAAAATTTCCTATATATACGTGTATGTATTTTATTTTAGTTGGCGTGGATCCAGTTATGAGGGCCAGCATTTGGGAATATTTAAACCAATTAGTGAACATGAAAGAAAAACCCGTGACGATTATTATAACCACCCATTATATAGAAGAAGCAGCCTTGGCTAATAACGTAAGTTCTTATTTGCATTATTAACCTCAACTATCAATCATAACTCCGACACGAAAAGGTATTATTAATTCACCAATTTGAAAAAATTAACACGTGTCAAGTTGACGAAATTTGAAATGATCGCAAACCATCAGTTTTTAAAATTTTAATTTTTGTAAACAAAATTTAAAAACAGCTTAGAGCCTTTATTTTTTTAAAAAATCGACCAAAAACTGCAATTACTTTTCAAAATTTACACGATGTTTATATACCTGTATGCCAAATGTTACGTTTCTCTAAAACATCTTAAACATATGGTTGAAGTTCCTAAACATGATAATAATAATAATAATAAAAATAATAATAATAATACTTCTATCGTTTTAATAAATTATAATCCCCTAGTAGAGGATTGATCGCTGAGGGATGCGGTTCTTACAAATTTAACACAACATTTTGTAGCTTTTTTAAAAACAAAACTTTCTAAAAAATTACTTTTAAAAATGTGAAAAATGCACTTTTAAAACGAAACTGAATTTCTACACGTTTCGAATTAAGTTTTGAGATGTTTTGAATGCTTAGGGCATCTTTCAAGAGAATTTATGCAAAATTTCAAATACAACAATCTTTAAAATGTTAATGTTTCGAGTGTCTAGACCTGTTGTCTACATGAGTGCACATAAATGGGGTCTTTATCATACGCACTGCCATGCACTTTGGGAACAGTTTGCATTTCTGTTGTGTTTGGGAGATTAAAATTTGATTCTTTATGCCGAAATTTGAGCTTTTAAGAAATAAATATTGGTTGCGACAAAGTTCATTTTAGCACTAAAATTCAGTCATGGGAAGGTTAAATTTCTCTCTCCTTGAAATTTTTATTGCCGTTGTACTTCAAGAGAACTTGTTTTCATCGTTTTAAATTGATTTTTTTAATATCTTAAAGGTTGGTCTAATGCTTCACGGCCATATGTTGGCCCAGTCTTCTCCCGGCCTGCTCATGCAAAAATATTGCTGCTCTACTTTAGAAGAAGTTTTTTTGAGGTTGTGTTTAGACAATAAAAATAATAATCCTGATCTGGTTGACGACAATAATCTGTATCTCCAAGAAGAAGCTTCTGACAAAAACATAGGTAAGTCGCAACGGTAAAGGTTTTAAACTACAGTATCCATCACCACCCTGTGTCATTTCAAAATTACTGCGGCTACTGCAATGTTAGGTTGTGAGTGGTACACCTTGTTAAGGGGACATTGTTTTATGTGATTTTCATTGACAATGATTTAGTCCTTCAAGGTCATTGCATTACCATC
>JAQGAO010001419.1:0-24553 GCA_034697705.1 Ommatoiulus sabulosus
ACGGGAAATTTAAGAATTCATCGGGATAGGAAGCGACTAAGGTTAGCCACAGCAACGCGTGGTCGGGCACAGCTAGTCTTGAATAAAGGTTATAGTATAAATATGCGAACATTTCTCGGTTGAATTATCCTTGCAGATGTAGAAATAAAGATATCATTATTACGTTTACATAATATTCTTCGAACTCAACATTTAACGGTATTGTATTATTTGCGTTTATCAAAAAATCTCTTTTTATCCAGACAATATTTTAGAATTGTTTCAAATAAATCACTGAAACATGTATTTTTAGATATAAATACGCTATCTCGCATATAACGAAATTTCACACCCACTTAAATCGTACAATTTTGTAACGTTCATGGAAATTACCGACAATTTTTAAGTCTGCATGGAGCATTGTTTCTAATTTTTAATAGCCTGTCATCGTTCAATTGCCTCCTAGATGCTTCAAAAGGCTATTATTACGGAATTGCAAGGTTTTTATCTGAAAATAAGGCAACACTCCACCACTAGCTGAGATAATAGCAACGACTTCAGCCCACCGTACTAATTGAAATGATGTGCGGAAAAAAAAAGTTTTTATGATCTAAAGTTCATAGCAGTTCAACTGTAATATGGCTTGGATGAACGTTTACGACTAATTCTCTGGTAGATACGAACGTGCTTGACGCAAAAAGTCAAGCTTTTCCCATTAACGCAATTACTAAAGGTCCCAGGTTAACTATAGGGTGTACTTAAATCATACATCTCTATAAAGAAACACCTGTTTTTAAAATTACATTTTTTAATGTGGTCGCTTCTTTCAGCGATTGATTTGTGAGCTCGGTGTGGAAATTATATATATTAAAGAAAATGTGAAAGGATTTTTATAATTTAAATTCAGAAATTCTTGATCGGTTGCGCAGGTCATCGTTAACGCGTCTATAGATTAAAACTGGTTTTACTTTATGAGGATACCCGCAGTGTTAACATTTTCTGCCTGTACTTTTATCTAAATGATGATGATAACTGCACGATTTATTTCTTTTTGATAACAATTTGATTATTCCGAATATTATATCGATATAGTCAACGAAAAATTTAAAAAATGCAACGAGTTATAGTGTCTCAGATTTCTGAAGCTGCTTGTGATGAAATTTCTCCTGACATTTGTCTTCGATGACATCCATGGTACTTACTGAACCATGTTTGACGAAACGTCAATAATTAAAAATATGGATGTAACATCACTACATGTACATTGTATAGTCTATACTTGTCTTTCACGACAAAAAGTATTAAATTTGCAAGTTAATACCTATTGTTATTACTAAATTACAATAATGGAATTCTGCGCCATGATCCGTTAGAAAGATTAGATCATATACACAATATAACATTTATGATACATGTACATTTATCTATCAAATGCTGTATAAGCATTCTGACCAATGTATATAATGAACGAATTCCGGATGCATTCGCGGAAATACCAATACGCCAAAGCAGAATATTATCACCCTAGTATCACTCAGAAGTCCTATAGAATGAAAATTGGGATCGTTTTGCCTCAACTTGATTGAGCATGCAGAGTAGGTACAAACGGACACTGTCTGAAAAGTCAGCTGTATGTTTTATAAACCGTTTACAAGTTCTTCTCATTTTCAAAAAGACTGCTCATGACGGTGTTCCAGAAACATATTCTATATACTGTCGTTCGGACAGGCCCTGACTTAGGATCGTTGTTTATTATTACTGTATGTCGCAATTGTAAAGCTAAGTCCACGCTGGAGGAATTATAGAAGAACTTTCTGCCAGTGGTTTCGGGAAACATGAACTTGTGTAAATAATTTAGGTAACAGTTTATAAAAACAATTTATGTAAGCAATTTTTGTGAAACAATTTAAGGAAACAACAGGCAGCAATTAGCAACAAAAAGTTATCTCTGCAAGTATGTTCCTCCAGAAGTTCCTCCAGTGTGGACGTAGCTTAAGGTTCCCGATAATTGCATAACACACATGTACCTCGTAACTCTTGGACCCTAGAATTTGCACTTCTCAGCACGTACTTTGTTATTCTCGAGGAGTGCGTCTAAAACAGAGGCAAGAACAGCATAAAAATTGACTTTGGTGACGTCATGACTACGCTTAAAGTTGTGCATATACCCTCGTGCGTTGGTCAACAGCTAAACTAGCGTGTTTTGTTTGATTTTGCAAGGTCACCCATGAGGAATTTCCCACGCATTTATTTAGATATGTTTCGTATAATAGCTTATTTGCTGCACCATACGCTGTTAAATTTAATCAGCGGTTATCGCGAGACGTTTCAATAATGTTGCTGATAAGAAGCCATTCTGTGAGACTCATTAGCAATTATTGGGGTAGTTGTGTTCTCTGATGTTGAGGTTTAATCATTCAGTCATAGTTAAATATGCAGTTTCCAAAGCTAACACTCATTAAAAATTTCGCCAATTAATCATTGAATATCATATTGAAATCCACGAAAAGTACGCACGTAAGCTGTGATAGCATCTTTATTTCAAATATACACGAATAACGTGTTATGAATTGATATTTGGCGTGATTTGATTTTACTGTTGAATAATAAATTCCGAGACCACGTTTAACCTGATGTTTAATCACGCTTGCGTTAGTCACAACTATCCTGGCAACCAGACGATAAAATAGTATGGGAATAATAAAGTATTAGATGTAAGGCACTTTAAGCAGAAATATAGTTATTTTTAGCAGAATATGGTCATTTTTGACAAGATTGACCTACAGTGTGTAAGCATAAACTTGCAACTGGTTCGCGGGGAAAAAAACTAAAAATATCATAGAAATAAATTTATTTCGAATTATTTTACATTGTTTGGTATTATATAACATCATAACTTATGAACATTCATAGTGGATATGTTTATAATGGTATCTATGAAAGTAACACAAAAATAAGAAGAGAAAATAAAACATAGTGACATTTTACTTAAAGTCGTGTTGCGTTTTCTATGAACCAACTCACGTCAATGATTAATTCTTGTTTGCTAAAAAATTGAAGACATTATATTAAACTTGAATTTTTCTCGTATTTTTAAAATCAATTTTTTTTTCAAAAAGCATGCAATGTAATAATCCTCTTTGCAGCGAAATATAAAAATAAGATAACAAACCTTTTGGGTGCATGCACTAGTTTAATCTTTGCTTTTTCCAAGATAGGTACAGGTATGTGTGAAATTCGTCCATTCATGGACTGTAATGACTTCAGCTTCCCATTCAGGTTGATTGTTTTTTATGGACGACCCCCTACGCGATCATATTTTGACGTAATCACTCGATCAATCCAACCGTTACAGTAATCGCCCGTTAAAGGGAAAATAAAATTCTCCCATTAAATTGAACGAAGCGTGGTGCAACTAGCCATGGCACTCATAAGATTAATATACAATGTACTCCATGCATTATTTCCAGCATTCATTTTTCATTCGATTTGTAAAGCGATTGCTTAGAGCGTCAAACTACTATGACATTGAACCTTGTAGATCATGCACCATTTATACACGTGCTAATTATAGGAAATATTCATTTATTCAGTAGCCATGACGTGTACCTACTGTATAGTTCCGTTGTTGACTTATAAATGGCGGTATTAACATAAAATACTCGTTAAAGAAGTCTCTGGAAAAAATAACGAATTAATCGTAATGTAAACAAATAATTTCAATTCTCCTACTGCTGCTAATATTTTAATACGAGTTCAGTAGCCTCTGCACATTCGTTTCATGAACTCTCTTTTAACTTCGTCTGTTTTATAGGGGATGATTTATAGTCGAGGGAATATTTCAGCACACCCTTACGAAAATGGAGAAATAGTAATGTTTTTTTTAATGGATATCTAAGGATTCCCGCAGCATTTTAAACTAATAGCTGACCACTCCCCACTTTGTTCAATGAAAGTAGTTAATTAATGCCGACACACATAAATAACTGATACAAAATAGTAATTATCTTGATTAAAACGTATCTGTTTTTTCTTGGCTTTGGCCAGGCTAGCATTGCTGACGTAGCAATCGGTGAGGTCAGCTGCTACGTCACGAAGTCACGCTGGTCAAGACGGTGTTTTTTGTCAAAATGAGTTTGTGCAAACTTCTCACGTAAATAATAATAGGTCTCTGCCAGGATGCACGAAAAAGACTAGGCTATAAACACTTCAGCCAGATTGACATCAAATATGACTTGCCAACCCCCTTCCCATCAACCCCTCCCCATCAAATAGAGAAATGCAAGATTTTTTTAAAACTCGTAACTACATTTCGACCAATCACGATGAACCAACATAAATTTAGTATCAGTGTAATGCCATCTTGAGTTGAGCATTTCATCGCAAATGCCATTGATATAATTGCATGATTTTTCGAGATAACTGTTGAATTTGACCTCATGCTCAAGTTTTCAGAAGCTTATACGAATTATTTGAACTATAGTATTAATTTCCGCATGCACATAGTATACGATGTCAAATCGTACATTCATTGCATGTATAGGCTGACAATTTTTAAATTTTTAAATAAAAGCTGCAAAAATACTGTATGTCGCGGGGACAAACATGCAACCATATAGGAGTCAAAAATCAGAAATTCAGTTTTGACGTTCACTTCTTACGCTTCCTTAAATTATATCTTTACAAATCTCTACAAATCTTGGGAAATAGAGAAGATCAAAACAGCAAATTTTTCGATTAATTTCCATTAGTAAGTCACACTTACTAAGTAATGTTTGCAAGACCCTACCCACGCCACCCTAGCCCATGCCGAAATTTCCAAGACGTCCCCCCTCGTTGAAATTGCTCTGGTGTCGATTATTTACAAATTGTGTTTGCAAAGGATCCATCATATGTTGTAAGACTACCGTCTGGCGCCGTCTTCAAGTACGTGTTAAAGGTATCACGTCGTCTTGTGTTGACAGTGGTACGAGGTGGGCTCCCTCGCGACGCCTTTCTTAATTCGAAAAAAGGGGAGAGAAGGTGTGGGCCAGCAACCCAATGTTTTAGGACGCAAAAAATACCATCGACAGTTGCTTATAGGTCCTCGAGCAATGTATTTTTTTTCCAGATTCTTGGAGAAAATCCTCTGATGAGCTGAATGTACTTTGTATTTGAGTTAATCACGGAATAATGCAAACCGACGTATGAGACTCATGGAATATCCCGCATAAATTTTAACTATTTTAATAATGGCAGTAAATAATATCAGTGGTTTAGAAACTAATTCAAATTCTGATCAATGGTTATTGAAGTTAACAGTCTGATAAACGAATAGTAAAGTCAGCATAAGTATTATCTGCGATTTTAGTCATACTTTTGAAGTTATACATGTACTACTATGTACATGTTGCTTTATTGCGAGTCCATCTTGAACTCGTTGTTTCTCACTTGTGTGGATACATAATGTGCATTATATGATACGTCACATTGGAATATATCGTATTGCTCCTCGGTAGCCATATTGTTTCCGAAAAACAGGAAGAGAGAAGCAATGTGTTGAGCTCGCCGAAAAAAATATAACCATTCACGCTTTCTTGTTTTCCATATAATGTGTGTTCTTCTCAAGCAGTGAATTTCAACTTCTCTTTAAAACTTGACAATTGTTTACATGTATGTCTTGGTATTTCGTATACTGGTATATAAAAGAAATACCTTGTTTATTCCACTTTTATATAAAGTTGTTTCCTTTTAAACTCTTACATTTGTTGAATTTGAGTGTCTCAAACAATTGGAATTTTGGTCAGTAGCAGGGATGTGGCTGTGCAAAAAAAACCAAAAAAAAACCTGCAGTTCCTGTATAGTTCCGTATTGTTTCATTGTATTTTAACTTCTGGTATTTAATCGCGCAAAATTGTATGTGATATGTACATGTACTTCAAAAACATTGATCAAATGAAGTATCCAAATCTCCTATAGTGCATACATACATTTAACTGTGATCCATGCTTCAATTCAATGATCCATTAGTAATGCATTTGTTCCGAAATTGTTCGAACTGTTGATCCGAGCCTGAACCCTCGTAAATTATCTATAATATGTGGGCGTTTTACAGCGTTTGAAACCAAGCTTCGCTTAAATAACCTATGGTATATACTTTTCGGTTATTCATGACTTTCCGGTAGTGAATTGAATTAGTGTTGACAAATTGAGCTGAAAATGATGATGTAACCCACCCGTAAAAGAGATCCCTTACCTTTTCAGGTGTCGTAATTGCCCCAAAAAGCCCCTTAGGACACTGAGGTCCTTGAATCCAAAATTGCAAAGGAGAGTTTTTACTAGAAAGACATTATAGAAGCCGCTTTTCTGAGAATGCATTCTTAGGAAAATCCGGAAATGACCCTATATAATGAATAGGTCTGGTTAGTCCAAGGACATGATTATATAGGTAGGTGAATGGGTGTTTATCATAGGACTGACCAAAAAAGAGCGCAAACTGACCCACTCGGAAATAAATAACGTCGTAAGAATGTTTAGTGTGGCTCGGCCAACCACCAGCTAAGGTTTATGAAACAACAACTGAAGGGGTGGATCATAAAGGGCGTCAGGGTGCACTTATTTGAACCATTAAAACGCCCTGAAGTTATAATCTTAAAGATGGCGTAAATAATGCTCTAAGCGCAAGAAAAAAAAGGGAATTCGAGTGGAGTTTTACTATGCTTAGCTTAATTGACAGATATATGCTAGCTTGGCTATGCAAAATACACTCCCGTTGACAAACAGGCTGCTTTGCGAGTCATGAACTTAGAAAATTTTACTGAACTGCCTTAAGAGAATTATACTATAGGTAACAAACAAAAACCCTTATCATTTGGTATGAACAGTTCATGCGTTTTTAATTTGTATGATTGTATATTACGTTCACATACTGTCTAATAAATAGTATTTCGGGCATAAATTATCATTACTGTACTACATTAGATTATCATATACTGTATAACGCATTGACTGTGCACTGCAAAAGTAAACACAAAAGATTTAATCATTGAAACGTTTTGTTTGTAACATGCATGACGTATTTCTATTTGAAGGGATATTTAGCCGAGAATATGTAATTGAAATGTTTACATGAACGATTAGGTTACTAACACTTGGCTCGCTGCTATAATTGGCAGATTTTGAACAATTGTCTTCTCGACCTGCTTATTCAAACTTTCTACTTGAAATATGCAAATATCGACTTTGCATTGTAAATGTACTGAAATGCTGTTGCCATGTATGGGTGAGAGCACGTTGGCATTTATTCATGTGATTTGTTTACTTATTTTGAACCAGTGTCGCGTAGTGGTATTGCAGACTCATACCACTAGGCGATACTGGTTTTTAAGTTAATGAAATAAGTGTCAGCGTGCTCTTACCCTATATTTGGAAAACAGCAATCATATTATTTATCCGCGTGATGTTATATGTAGTTTTGCTTGTCTGTAAGGGAAAGATTCAAGCAAATCTTACCAAATGGTGGCGACATCTATTGACGCTCATCCTAACAAAGTGGGAGTACTTCTAGTTTAGTTTGCCCGTGGTAGTATACTGAGGTACGCACGTAATTCCACGACGGGCTCGAGTATTATTTCTTTTTTTTCCCGTAAATGCTCCATGACACATGATATGCAAGGGCTTACTTTTTTTTCGCTGACGTCGCAAAACGCTGGCTTTTTAAAAGGTAACCCCACGTAATCAGGGGTCACTTTGTAGTTTCTACCTTAGTGGGATTTTTTGTGCCTTCCAAGGCTAAAATTCTTCGGCACATCCTTGTTCCATTTTTACCTGCAACCAAACAGGTTTCGCTGGACGAGCTTCCATGCTAACGTGCCTCAGAAGTGCTAAAATGGCTGACTGCTTGTTGCTCGGTTCGCCCAAACAGCACGGCTCACTCCCACCAAAGTTTTTGATCAAAAATATGCCATTTGGCACATTTTTTTCTTTTGATTAATCTGTAGTTAAAACTAAAAAAAACACAGATGTAAGAAGGCGCACAACTGGTACACGACTGGCCGTGTATGACCCGAGCACCCCTAAATACAATGTTTTGTAATTTTTCTAGGCAACCCCAAAAACTGTTGGCATTTTGACTGAGCGCAATGCAGCCTTGAAAGCCTGGTAAACTACACAAAAAATGCCAGGGTTTTCCAGTTTTGGCTGCATATTTCTTTGCCAAAATGATAAGTTAAATGCGCAGAACTGACCAGACCATGTGGTCATTCCTGATTATGGCCTGTAAGATTGAGCTATAGATGAGTTACACAAATACTTGTTTGAGCTAATTGATTAAACGCAATGAAATCATGAATGCAATCAAAATATGCGAATTACCTTCGGGGTTATGCTATTGCTACAATCTTTTAGTTTGAGCATATACTTTTTCCTCTAAAATTTTCTCAATGTTGTTATAGGTGTTGCGCCATAAAATTTACAGACTTATCGAACCGCAATTAAGTATTCACATTTACTCATCAATTTACTTTCACGCTAAATGAACCACTTTAAATCACAGAATATAAATGATTGATACAGTTGGTCCCAAGATTCAAATATAGAAAATAAAAGTAGTTGTAAAACCACTTGTCAGTTAGTTGTAAGACTCCATGAACATGGTTATGTGATAAAAGTCATAACTTTATTAGTTTTCCATACAGGTGACTTACAGTACATGTCTATTTATCATACATTATGCAAGTTTTATTGCACACTGTATACGTAAAGTACTGTTAAGCGTATTGGCAGCCAAATTCATGGCACATAATTTAAATCATGTTTCTGATGCAAGTATTTAACAAATTAACTATTCTTCAAAATTGCTCTAAGATATTTGTTTTTGAAGAGGATAACTTGGCATTAATATCTCTGCCACAACACCATGCCAATTTCTTTAAAAAAAAAAGCACAACTGAATTTTAATCCTTCCAGAAATTGGTTTGTCCACCTTAATTATGTGCCAGACAAGGAGTCGCCCTGCACGAAACACTCCCAACAACCCTGCTCGCAATTGTGAAATGTCATCTTACTTCTTATACGATTTCAGTTAACAATACACTAACCATGCATGTACCTGGGAGGGATAGTTTTATCTCTTAACTTGAAATATATACTGCACTGAAGATGCCAATTAAAACTCGGACATGGCTCTAAATTATAACCGGTTTCACCTAAATTATTGATACGTAGTGACTGTATAAATAATAATTCCGATAATGACGTCGTTAAGATAACAGAATAAAAGGTATAAGCGAAATTCTGCTATCTTATAAACCCAAACCATCTTTTGAATTTTAATCACCCATCTCGCAATAGGTTTTTTTCTGGCAAGGTAAACCACTTTATGGAATTTTGTCTGTGAGCTGCTTGCCCAGCATGAGTGCCACATTTTGGCCACCATTTTCACAACCATTTTCACAGCATGCATTTTGAACGGTGCCGTGAGAGATCACCAGGTCCACTGTAGGTCATCTCAAATACACACGATATTTAAAAGGGCCAGTAAATAATATATTTTGTGTCAAAATTCGAGCCATTTTTGCTTTTCGGGTTTCGCTTTCGAGGCATGATGCATGGGGTTGTGGACTCTTTCGTGGGTACCTGGACTACGGGGTGGGACTGCTTCAGTCGAGCCGTCATGTACACGGAGTACAGACCCCCTGAATAAACCCCAAAAAATGTTTAAAGTTACCTTCAGTTCATCGTTCGTTATTTTTTACGCCTTATCATATAGATTTACCTGGGTTTCATTTCAGTCTTGCCCTACAGCAACCACTCCTAATTCTTTAATGTCAAGGTTCTTCATCGTTGAGGTTGAGGAGTTTTGTTGTTCACTTTAACATTGTCAAAGCCGTTTGGACAAAGAGGCAGCAAAAACCCTGTCCAATTCCTCTGATTAAAACAGAGGTACGCCCAAAGTTGATGCGAGCAAAAATTTTTGAGGTGTTGCCATTCACGCGAAGAATGGGACTGATAATGACTCGTGGACGAGTGAAATGGCCAAGGTATATTTATTGATGGCTTTGACGTCCAAAACACGTTTTGATGCAGAATCGGGCCAAAATAACTCGTGACACGAAAATGCGACTACGCGCTCGTAGCATAACAGCTGCTTTTATGTATAGACCATGTTGTAAGCCGAAAATTTAAGTAGCTTACTTTAGATACACGAGACGTATTGGTTGCCACCCATACTCTGCTTTGGAAACGCAGTTATTCGATGCAACATATACAAACTGTTTTAAAATGATTCATGCTATCAAAAATCGTGAATTGGGTATCACGCGAGAATGCACGTATGCAATTATCGATACGTTAACCCTTACTCTTACAGAATGCCACACCAATAAGCGCTGCGTTTCTGTATTGAATACTACAAATTTTAAGGTGTTGCTGTATCGGCGCAAAGAATAGGACTTATAATTGCTCGTGTTTGTAAGTGCAATGGTCAAGGGAATTTGTTGATGTTTTTGACGCCCAAAACACGTTTACATACAGAGTGGGATCAAAATGATTCGTAAAACTAAGCAAAAGCATGTCGTAAGCCAAGCAACTTGGAATTGATTCCAAGCTTTAAAACATGAATATCAGTTCTAAAATAAACCATTTATGTTTGGTTTTATGCGATCGAGGCATAACTAGTCTTAATCTATAGTTTAAATAAACATTTTAAAAAAATTTAATTTACATTAATTTAGAATGTATGGATATAATGGAAATATAAAAGCCAGCAACAAGCCATTCATGAAGTACATGTATTTTGATAATAATATCCGAATCCATTGTAAAGGATAATTTGTGGACTATATACACATTATGACCATACAATTTTGTTTCTCATATCAATAAATAAACAATGGCTTTTGAGAATTAATCCCCATGTGATGTTTCGAATTTCAATTATTTTAACAAACCTCAAGAAGTAAACATAACAGATACTAACAACGCAATTAAGCTGATAATAATCCGTTGAATTAAAGGTCTCTGTATTTTTTTTTTTTTATTATTATTATTATTTATTATTTCGTTTGATTAGAACTAAGTTCGACAATTTCAGAGGTTTTGTTTGGTTTCGGTTACATCGTGAAATCTGCATCTTTATCGCACGTGGTAATATGATATTTTAAATAATTTCATTTGCTTTTTTTGTTCACATCCATGCAATGAAAGCAATTCAGGAATAACCGTTGCTCATTATTTTAACCTAATCACGTATATTTTTACGTACTATCTGAAAAAAATGACAGACTTCCATTCACAGTTAATTAAAGTATACACAGTTCGTTGATGACCTAATTGCATTATTTTAAGTAAGAAAAGATAATTTTTTCATGTTGCCATCACGTATTACTCGCGGTATAACTTTTGTTGTCAGCAGTTCAACCTCTAAATCCTCACATTTAGCATTTTAGCGGTCTGGGTCACACCAAGAAAGCAGCTTTGAAATATTCTACATGTTTACCTGATACCCCCTGTCCTCACTGATGTACGTTTTACATGTTTGCCTAATAACCCTGTCCTCGCTGATGTATGTGTGTATAATACATGTAATATTCATTGACAAAAAAAAGTCAGTAACAAAAACGATCGAACTTTATTCAGTTTTAACATTTTACACGATTTTGTTCGGAAATTCAGCACTGTGTTGAGGTTGAAGCACATACGGTCCTTGTTAAAATGCAGGGGGAAATACCCTCGACAACGAGGTTTATAAGAGAGAATTACACGTAGATAACTCAGTACCAGGTTATTGAGAAGAGTGCGAGTGACGAAAATCGTTAAAGTCCACATCAGCAATTGCACATAGCAGGGACCGAAAAGACCAACACGTTGTCCCAGAGACTCCAGAGTCCATGCCGAGTACACACATACAGCATGCTAGCACGACAGCACACATTCACACGTCTATAGGCATGCGGGCATAACGCATCTCGCTTTTGAAACGCTTGCAAAAGGGGGGGGGTATAACGCTTTTTCGGAGGGACTGTACTATTATTGGCTAGATGGTCTCACTACGTACCTGGGCAGTTCTTCTGGCATCGGCAAAACACGCACGAGATTTAGGAAGTCACAACGGCACATACGGGCGACACTCTTAGAACCACTTTTTTTGTTGCTCGTTTCTCATTTTTTTTTGGACGCGACATGGGTCAAATGTGTACTCGAGTATGTTTTTTTTTTTTGCTTGCTGGCACTGTCACCGCGATTTCGGTTCAACGGACTTCCTCGGACAATGTTTTCGAGATGTGTCGATCGAGTCAATTTTGATCTGTTGAGGTTGCGGTGTTGGGATATCGTGAACGTGTCCCGTCGATTTGGTGGTGGGTATGCCGAGCGCCGAGCGTCGTACTTCCCACGTTGCCGATGGTGGCTCGGAGTGCGCTGTGCTTCTCTTCACCGCGCCTAGGAGCGCCGTAAACTGACGGTTAAAATGCACCAGCAGTCCGCCCGAGCCACTCTCTTATGCAAAGCTATGAATGAAATACTACACACTCCGCATATCGGCATTAGCAATGGTAATGAGATTGCAGTTGCAATAGCGATGGTCATGCAATTGTATTAATATTTTATACCATATTGATCCCCTCCAGCGAGCTAGGCTCCACTCTCTCTCCTTTCTCTCGCGCACACTTCGTCTCTTCGGAGCTCCGTAGATCCCCTCGAAATGCCAATGGTGCACCTGATTATACCCCTGCAGAATTAAAAAATAATAAGATGCAGGCCACGTCTTTGACGTGCTTGTTACGCACTCGACTCACCCCCCCCCCCCCTCCCCTCACCTCCTCCTCCTCCCTTCTTCAAACGTACATAAATAGCTGCACTCTTTTATAGTGACTAATTATAGCGAAAGATTAAAATGTGGCGCACGTTGCCATTCACGATGAAATTCTTGTCGGGTGTGAAATTCAACGTCGGGCGAAGCGTTTGAGATCCACGAACAACGATCTAATGCCGCGCGAATGAGGCACCCCCATAAATCCGGCAAATCCGTACCGCGTCTGGAAAGGTGCGGGGCGGGATTTTGCACGCCCGGTATGGAAATGGAACGTGCTAAAAACGTGGACATTCCCCTTTAAGATTACGGACGATTAACACTTTCAGTAAACGCATATTTTACATATTGTCGATAAATTGCAATGCAGTACCATGCAATATCATATACAATGTGTGGTACGTTAAACGGGTTCTTGGAGCCGAGTCTCTAATAGTAGCCGGGTGCTTAAAATTGACGAATCGTTCGTGCGAAAGTATCTACGAATAGACGTTTTTAGAAGTGCATCAAAAATTGTTCTTTAAATTAACATACACATCCTACTTGGGAGTTTCTGCTGCAGTCATTAAAGATGGCAACTTCAATTAACGACACTGTTCCAAGGACGTCATTAGAAACGTTGATTCTTGTGATAACTCATCCGCTATTTTACTTGAAATTTAGTACTTACATTGTACTTTTATCGTTGTGCTGATATTTTAACATTTTACCAGTATGCTGTTAATTTTTGTTGGGGTATTTTGACTTATGGGGCAGCCGACATTGATCTACGTCACTCGTGGATGGTCCCAAAGAGATGCTTGGAAAAATCAATCTATACATGCATATGTACAGTAGATAAATCTCTTTAAGTGCTCTCATCCAAATTTGAAACTTTTTGAAATATTACATTTTTAAAGATCGTATAAGGGTAAGAAACATACGTTTTGTTGAAAATTTGCAAAATTATGGCAAATATTTCTGGTTTCTTTCATGTCCACTTAAAACGCTTGCAAAATTGTCGTATACGCCAGAAAAAGCAATCTTCGTGCCATTTTTGTTTTGTGCGCATGTAGGCATTCCAAAAAATCAAAATTAATAAATACCCTTAATGATATACCGGGGAAATGCAGTTTCAGTTTGATTACTGTGTTCAAGAATTTATAACCATTCTGATGATGCTGCTTTATACATGTATGGCAGATGTTTCTTCTTCTTTTTTGCCAATTAAAACCTCCTACTACTAGTACTCATGCAAAATGTTGACATTGAAATTTTTACGAACGAAAAAAAAAATTCCTACTTGCTCATATATAATAAATAATATGTGCATGGTTGACCTTGTTTTCTGTTTTTTAGCGATTGTTTGTTTTCGTTATTTTCCGCGTTTTAATTTAATGCTTTTGTATGATTGGCTCTTCTCGGAGCTCAACCTTGCATTGTTAAAATAATATATAGGTTTGTAAGCAGTGTCTCGATGGTCAACTTTCTCACTGCGGTGAATAGCTGAAATTAAGAAAAGTGTTACGCAACGGAAAATTAAACGAAAGGCGCTTATAGACACAGCTAGTGTATACGGAAATATGAATTATGCATAATAAGTGTGGAAGTTGATGGAGTACATTTACTGTATGTCACTGTTATAGTCAGAAAATCGGGTCGGTGAACTTCATCGTTCACTTAGCATACCAACGATTAGTCAAGAAGTAAATCGTTGCTAAATTCATAAAAAACGATGAATCCTTTATAATCATAAAAATACATTTAATTTGAAAAGTAAAGGAAATTACGAAGTAAAATCACTTGTGCTGAAATAAAGTTTAAGATCAAAACCAATTTCAATGTTTTAAAAGGACTAGTGCTCTTAATTTTTGTAAAATTTGTATAGAGGAAATGCTCAACATTTATTATGCGAACCATGTGACTCTTGGTGCTGAATCAGTTAAATCTTTAGCCCGAGTTTTACGAAGGAATTGCAAGAACTGTACCTATTTATGAATTACGTTTTCAAAGTGTCCAAGCCCCACTTTTTGTGGCTATAACTTCTGCATTTCAAATAGATAAGTAAATCAAAATACCGATGCAGTATTTCAAACTGTGGTCGACCTTTAGCTCAAACAGGTACTATATCTGAAAGAAATTAACGTTAACTAGTGTGATCTTTAACCTGCTTAAAACGCCATAAGTCCGCATCAGTGGCATATTGATATTTATCTTTGGCAGTAAATCATTCGATGATGTTCAGGCTGATAACTAACCATATAGATAAACTGTTAACACGTGGCCACTTACAGTACGTGCTCTCATACGTCTCTTAAAATATACGGTTATTTTTCCATATTTAATAATTTTGCTGCACCTCCATCTATCTTTTGAACGCGCACATGTTCATAATCTCCATTATTTGTACAACAGTAATACGCAATACATGTATATACAGTTTCAAAATTGTGGTCATATGTAGGTGTACATGCATGGGCTGTTGTTGATAGCCAAAAACGGGACTTTCCATTTTCGCTTATAGCTGTAAATATACCGTGGATTCAGCTTGCCCTTATTTCGTGATGTTTATGAAATGGGAAACCCTGTTATTGGGCAACTCCAAAACCTGGGCATATTCTCGAATTGAGACGTTTTTGAACGTTTATGGCATAGTCATACGTTCAGAAGTTGATTTTCTGTATGTTTCTTCGCATGAATGGGAAGGAGAAAAATACTTATTTCTCAGTAATCTTTTCCATTCTGATTGGAAATCACGTTTGCGCTGTTGAAAGTGTGTTGTACTTATAGCTTCTAACTTCAGCAGAAATTTAGGGAGGTGTGAAGGATATGTTACACATGATTTTTAAATTAGCACGAAATGCATAAATTATGAATTGCTAATTCAAGTAACAGACTTATTTTATGATCAGTGTTAAAGCTCTATAAAATTGAATATTTGATAAATGAACACGTTTTTCACCCACAATTTTATCCATTTCGAATTATTTGCAAAACTTACATGAAGTTAAATTGTGAGTTTTTCTTAAGCAGAGTTAGAACAGTGGTTCTTAGGAAGACTCAACAATAACTAAAAAGTGCAGTTCAGCTGATCAAAGAGTCGATGAATGCCAAGTAGCCACTTTTTATGCTATTTGTGCAAGATTAGCAGTTATGCTGGTATCTTCTGCGCGACCTCGAGGCTCGAATTATTTTTATTCCTTGTGTTTTAATTTGGACCTATCCATTTTAACTACACTTGTTCGTTAGTGCCCATTGCAAATCCCTCGAAAATAGATGAAAATTGAGGGGGAAAAAACGTGTTGTTAAGCATACTATAGTTATTGCTCGAACTTACGTAAGTCATGGGTGCGTGGAGTGCCCAAGATAGGAAGGATGGAGTGTAAACGCACGCTTATTATATATTGCCGTGTGTTCTTCCAGCGAATAGATCTTCTATCTGTATCGTGGGCCTGTGGCCTCGTATAAATCAGGACTAATCCTAGAAATTTGTACTTGTCAAACGAGAAAGACAACTTTTGAGAAAGCACGGCAATAAAACAAGCTGTATGCAAAAATTTGTATTCTCTGAACTGCTGCTACGCCGTGTGCGCTGAATGCAGGATTAGGCATTTTACCTTGGAAGGCACACACTCCCAGCTTGGGGTTACCTCCCAAGCTTTGTTTAACGAACCTTTTTCCCCACTTTCCGGCGTATTTATTTTTTGGTTATGTTCATAGAGAGTGGAGATATAAGTTTATGCAATGCCAAAAGAAGCGTGGTGCCGACATTCTGTGCGTAGGGAAAAATTATATAGGACCTCTGTGTGTTGGCATCCTTTCGCAAACCGAGTTTCTTGTACCCTCCCACACACGCAACACGGTGATATATGTTGGCCATTATAAAACTTGCAGAAGAAGAAAAAATGAGTCTAGCATGTTCATCTTATACGGTCTTACGTTTCGTAAAATCCATAGACACTCTGTATACTGCCACTGCTTCCTTCCCCCATGGAGCACATGTTTTGATACAGGAGATATTTCCAGTTCAATGTCAGTAAAAATTGTTGATGACAGTACAACTAACTTTATACCAATACAATTGTACAATTGCTATCTTTTAATGAAGTTGGGTTGTTAACTTTTGTAGTAAATCTTAATATACTATATATGTTTGACATTGCTAAGAGTAGCCCTAATTTTAGAAAAAGATCTGTGAAATTCTAATCACGGCAATGATTGGGCCCTTAACATTTTTTTGCTTAACAGTGAGTTTTGCTTTTCGGATTGATATCAGAAGTGCTGTACGCTATATGCTAAATTTGACCACTCTCTTTAAAATGAAAGAGAACAATGTGAAATGTCGTTATTTGGCCAGTATAGCATTTTCGAAGGCCACTTCTACGTGTCACAACCTTACAGTGCACTTAAAACGTGTATTTGGCCCAATCAATCTTACTTGCACCTTAAACTTGCGTATTAATTCGGCTTTACCAAGTGTTTTATGCTCTGGTTCCTTGTTATTTTGGAATGTGGTGCGGTAAATAAAAATGCCACGAAAACTGTTCGACATAAGGTACCTTTCTGAGAACCATGGCAAAGGGATATCGTATGCAGGAGCACAGGTTGATTCCCTATTTGAAATGTTAATTGGGATTGTTGGGGTCAAGCCTGTCTAGCAAGCTTGACTATGTTAGTGGAGGAATAATAAAAATCGGGAGAATGTGTGTTGCGCTGATCATCGTTTCGATTAGTATGCTGTGGCATGTATCCCACTGGCGACACTGGGCTCATTTGCATCGTGTCGCATCTCCCACTTCGCAAACTTTCGTTATTTTCATTGTCTCCCCCACGGCCCCACCCCCAAAAATATTAGCAGAATCTTGATTAGGAATCACGAATGTGTATCGTTCCACGTTTTTCTTCTTAACGCTATACAGAATATGCGGTTGGATGTGTGTAATACTAGCTTTGTTGATTTTCATATTAGGGGCACTGAGGCAGAAGTTTTACGAATTGTACTTTGGCAGCCGTGAAGTCACGTGTGCAAAATCGAAACGCTTATTGGTTTAAAAAATTCCCTCGATTTATGCTTGAATTTCTCATTGGAATTATGGTTACTTTCTTCAATTGCATGTACTCTGGAGATAAACAGAATGAAATAGCACTTACCTCCATTCAACGAATTTGAAATTACCAGGATGTTCCATCAATGATGGTGGACTATAATATCTGCCCTCTCTTTTCTGTAAGAAACGCCGAATTAAAGGAAAACCTCATTGAAATGAAACCAGTAAACACAACTGTTTAAAGATAAACAAAAGTTTTTTTTATTTCACAATAATAGCTAATCAGTCGACTGCATTTTTTACATACACAAACACTATTGACGAATAATTCGAGGGCTAAAAAAGTAGGCCTAGTTGCAATTTTTTGATCGTTTCGTGGTTTTTGTATGTAACTTAATTCCCTTCTTTAATTTTTTTTTAAATTAAGGTTTAGCGGGCGATGAACTATTTTACAATTTCAAGTATAGGGCCAAATTTTTATTGGACAACAAATGGAAAATTTCAGCCACAATTCATTGATCATACTGGAAAACTCGATTTCAGATAATACGGACAAATAACAAAACCCACCTGCGTGCTACTCGTGGCAGTGCAATGTTTTTCTCAATGTTGTTACATTGGACCTTTAGTTATTTTTTTTCTTAGCAGGTTAGGATTTCGATTAAAAATGGTTTAATATTTCTGCTGTGACAGAAATTGTAAAATTATACAAAGCAAATGCCTTGCCGGGTTTCCTTCCTTTAGTGAAAACAGCGCAATGATTGGCTATTTTGCACTTTCTTGGACCAGTCATATATGCTTCCACGCATGTGCTTGAAAAATCTGCTTTAATTCCTGAGTATATCTATGAAATCCCAACCTGGTTTTCCAATCTGGCATCTTATTTAGAAAAATTTCATTATGTTACTGTAATTTTCTGAGCAATTTATTAATAGCTTTATCCTATAATCACGATACTCTCGCATACTGCCATGCCGAATTAACACGTGGTGTTTTCAATGGTTGTCCACTCAAACGACAGCTGAAATGATGCATTATCTCGTTTTCTCTCTATCTCGCTTCTTTGCAAGTTTATCAATTTAAGAATTAGTGTTTTAGTAATAATTCGTATAAAAACGTCAGCGATTTATTATTTAAAACCATTTTTTTTCTAATAACTTTCAATCGACGTTACTGGTTTATCTACCCTGCAAATGTTACAATGTCGATTATCTACCACCCAAGTTGAATTTTACAAGCATTCTCTTTATTAATTAAACTAATACAAATTCGTTAAATTTTATGAAAATGAACGTTTTTATTACTGAAATTGTAATGGGAAATATATCAAGTGGCATTTACATCAGTCGTGGTGAAAGAGGTTTTCGGTTTTAATAAAGTGTGAAATGTTAGGTCTACTTCATTGAATGGTGTATGGTTCATTCACAGCCACATTTTATCTCGCTTTTAAACAGTGTTTAAAATGCTTCGTTTAGGTGAAATGCTATATTCTGGTGATGAATCGAGCAAAAGATTCTTTGGTGTGGAGTGCTACTAATTGAATTTTAAGAAAATTCTGTAAAGTGGGGAAGCATACAACACTTGTTAGAACTGTTCGGTTAAAAAACACTTAATCATCATCGAGCAATGTTTTTGTTAAATAATATTTTACTGGAAAAAAAGTTTAAAACGTTTAACCTATGCATTAGACCAAACGAAACCATAATATCGTATTTAAAGTTTTCATATTTTAGAGGAAAATGGATTTGTTGTTTCTTGGTTCCATTTAAAAAATGAATGTTAGACGGGGCAGTTTTAGGGCTTAAACATTTTTGAAAATTTAAGTCAATTTTAGAAATTAACAATTTATTTTGAGTTGGACTTTCCATAAAAAAACACAGTTGCATTTACACTTCCCTATTTTGAAATAATATGCTCTTTTTAATGTGGCCATCATCTCAAATATGAAGCGAAATTTGAAATTGTTTTTGACCTATATGTTCAAAACGTATACATGGACGTACTTTTAAATCTATGAACTTTATTGAATTGTCTTTTATCAATCAGTGCTCGGGCGCAGTGGTAATAAGTGAACGCCACCTGGCGTGGATTCTTTAAAGCAGAAATGTCTTTTGGACAATCTACAAGAATGTAATTGTATCGTGCAGTTAAAAAGATTTTTGTTGGTGATGTAGGCTGAATATTTAAACAGTCCATACCAAAACCACCAATTTGCTTGTAAATCAAGTTTTCTGTGCAGGCACACATATAGAAAAGAGGACTTAAATAATGCAATCCTATACAAATCCTACTAGAATAAACTAATCGTTTCATTACTGAAAACTAGACCCTGTGAAATTGTGGCAAAATGAACGAAATTGTTGCTGGTAATTACATGGCTTAAGCGCAACTTTAAGCCGACAAAAAATTCCTTTTCCAAGCAAATCCAGCCTTAAATTTCCCTTTTAAATGTTTTAGTATATAAACTGACCGTTGATAAAGAAGTGTCAGGGCTGAAGTTAGAGATCCAAAATAATAATAATAATAATAATAATTATAATAACAAACATTAAATTTGGAGGTTTTTTAAATGAAGATAATGAAAATATATGTTAAATATTTCCTGGCATATATACACATGAATACATTCGCTAAAAGATTTTTTTTCTTACAAACTCGAATATGTCTTCTTTTTAGAAGATATTCGTAGACTACAATTCGGGTTTTATTGAACACCGGAGATGCATTTCGCTACTCTTTCATAAGCAGCGCTTTTTCTTTTCTAATTTGTTTTCAAAGTTTGAGCCTCAAATTTAAGTTGAATTTCCATTGATTATTTGTACGACATTGTTATTTCCATTATTTTTTTTTCACGCAACACAATGGTAGCGACCACTGCTTACGTTTGTTCAATGTTGAAAGTAATGGACCATATTTTTATGATTTTTCATATTTCCCGAAATTATAAAGAAAAATCAACTATAATACATTGAAGATACATAATAAAAGGTGAATTGTTTTCAAGCTTTACATTGCATTGATGATCAGGGTTTTTGAGATACGATTCGAAAAATAGTCTGTCATGGAAAGATTACTTATCGTTTGGGTCGATTGTTAATTTGAATTTATTTTTCTCGGTAACCTTTGATGATTAGGATTTAACGGCCCATTGCCGTTATGACAATAGAGCGCCATCTGTTATGATTTGACCAAACCAACGTGGTAGCCAAGTATAGACCATGCTATTTTTTAAAATAAATTTTGATTTTAAACTGAACGATTTCATTATGATGCGGGCTATTTTTTCAGTAGCTTCATTTGCACTTAGAAAAATAGCCAATGTCTCCTGTGTCTATGAATGATTACCGTGAAAATTATTTATGAGAACTCATTGACAAAGTCATCAAATAAAGGCTTTTTTTTGTCTAACATGGTCTATACGTATATGGAATTTCGTTATTTCTTCAAAATATTATCTACTCATTACCATATGGTAAATCTGCAAACTTTGAAAGTAATGCAAAAAATCTGTCCTTCAAAATGGTCCTTTGCTACGCAATGAGGAGGACGTGACTATTAGTGTTTCAGGAATGGCTTTTGCTGTATTGTTGCTAAGTGTCCACTGTATACAGCATCGAAACTCGTCTGTTCGCCTGCCTGTTGTGGAAATCTTGCAATTGTCTGGTTGGTATTGAACATTCAGTTCATGTGAAGTTCATTGGATTTTCCGAGGTGAAATTGACAATTGTGAGTAACACTACAAGTTACATTATGAACCTTCTCCATGCTGGTTGACGTCTCGCAACCCCTTGATGTGGGCAAGGGTTTGCTGTGCAAGGGGTATAAACATTGTTACCGGGCCTCTCTCTCTCATTCTCACTTCAGGGCTGATGGCTCCAACGGCGTTTTCGGAGGAAGAGGTTGCATTGTCCTTTATCTTCTCTCAGCTGAAGATTTTGGTTCTTTTATTTGTCGCAAGGGATGGTGTTGTATGTTTGGTCCTCCACAAGGAACTTACGTGTAATCGGGCCGATCTTGAATATAATCGTCTGTATGGCACCCGTTGTACATGTTAGCCGTGACGTCATCACATCCGGTTCCTAATGCAAACACAAAGGAGAAAGAAATACGATTGTTAGTTTCCTGGATTGCTTTTTTTTTCTCAATGAATGCATGAGAGCAAGCTGAGTATACGAGGATGTGGGGAGAAAAATGGTCGTTGGGATGCATGGGAGGGGTGCCAAAAAATATGACCCATGGTGAATCCATAAAGGCAAGGAAACAATGTGGACAGAAAACTAGTAAAAAATGATGTAGCAATTTGTTATAGATCATCAGGAAACTTTAAGAGTAGATGAAGGAAGAAGGTGTCAAAACAGGGAAGGCTTTCTAAGTTCTTGTTAAATTACATGTACATGTATGTCGACAATGGCCATGCATTTCAAAACATGCATTGATTTCAACCTTATTTATACATTTATTTTTAGTTTTAAATGCTATATATTTTGTAGGTTTTAGTACCTCTATTTGACTCGTGTAGTGATATCACCCAATCTTTACGTGTGTGGTTTGAATGATTATATGGCGTTTGCACACTCGGTCCCAACTGGACTTACAAAATCAGTTGATTCATTAAATAAACTTAACCAATGGTCATTGAATTAGTGATTAACGTACTGTATGTTTAATCAAACAGCGGCTAATATCTTAGAGTATACTTTGATGGTTCAGAAAAATTTCAATCCAAATGAAATGGAGGTTCGTTTGATATGGGCGGTCATCGTTTATCGGTAGTGTTGCAATCAACGATTCCATAAAGTTTGGTGCAACCGACCATAAATTTTCGTCTGAGTGCTATAAAACTTAAACGCCATGCATTGCGACAATATTTTAATGCACACTTAGATTAATTCAACAGGCCATCATTTTTTTGGAAAACGATCAAACGCCAGACGGCATTAAATGAACACAGGCCTACCGCTTATACGTTTCTTTATTGCAAATTACGGTTGGGTGTCGTAGACAATTTAGTAATAAGGCTCGAATAACGCCTTTCAGGTATATCCGAATTGCTTCTTGCAGGTAACAACGAATGTATATGGGGCTGATATAATACGGGCCTTGAGCAGAAAGAAAAAAAAGACAAGCTATTGGCTTTTATGACACTACATTGTGCTTATAAAAGATGATATGTAGGTGGTGGCCATACACGAAAAAAGTTTCCTCTAATGTAATAATATAGCCAGCCAGCATATAGACGGTTTCCATTTTTTGAACCAATTATACCTTTGGGGTAGAGATGTTATATTCGCCTCTCCCCAAATACAACTGCCATAGAGATATATATACAAGAAAAAGTACGTGGATTGGTTGCAAAATGGCAATTGAATGGCAATCTTTGTGTGCCTTGAAAGGCATTTTTTCATCTGCCCAGGTCTAGCTTTGGTCCTTAACATTGGCGTTTACCCTCGAACTTCCTTCACAAAATTGAAAAAGATTGCTTCTTTGAATCAATTACAGTATAGGACATTAATTATTGAGGAATATCTCGAAAACGTTTTACATTAACTAAATATTTTAATTAGGATTTAAAAAGAAACTTTTGAAATATTTTGTGCACAAACATTCATAAATATACATGCACATGTACACCAGAAAGTTGACGAAATGTTTGTCGGTAGTTGATACAATTTTGTAGAAATAACAACGATTAATATAATACATGTATGACTTTAATTTATTGAAGACTTTTAGAAGTCAGATTTCATTTGCCATGCATAATAGTCAAAAGCTAGTTAAACAGCCAAATTGATATACTGTAAATGTTTTTGTTTGTGGAAAAATAAACTAAATAACATTAGGACCTGGCTAGGAATTCAGAAGCCTACGTGTACCGTCATACTGTATATTGAGAAAAAAACCACATCTTTTGACGTCTGACTTCTTGGAAAAATATTTGAGGCATGGCCTTATCATGAAAATAATAATGTTAAAATTGTCCAATTTAATATTTCGACAATTCGTTGTTCATTTATCCAAAATCAAATCCTTTTTAATTTTACCTGATAAGAAGACCAGCGTTGCTGTCCAGTATTATAGGTATCTTTAGCTATCAAAGGCAGCATTGCAACAGTTGGCTATGCGACTTCTTTCAGACTATTAGGACAGATTAAGATTAATGAAACATCAGCACTGCAACAACCACGAATCGAAAAAGCCATCTTTTGGCAGATGGCTTTGTTAAATGGTCTTAGGGTGATGAAAAGGAAAGAAAAAAGCCTCTTCTGTTTTTGCACATAAACCTTAGTAGCCTATATCTATAAAGATAAAAACGTATAGCCGCACATAGCCAGCTTGACGGATGGTCTTATGGAGTGTTAGTTCATCTGAGAAAGAAATGAATTTGTCTTCAGTGGTTCCGATCTATCTTTTAGGTTTTTCTTTATGTGTCTGGTTGGTTTCTATCGCAATATGTTGGGATATTGTAACTGTAGAGGTTCGTGGTCCGAGCACCTGTATAGATTGGTGGAGATAAGGAAAAACTGGACAGAGAGAATATATATCTGACAGAAGGTACAAAAAGACATTGAAATAGTGGTCTTATGTTGGGCTCCATTGAACCGTGAGTGGTTGAGCATGATGGGATAGACATTTCATAAGCCTTGTTAGCTCAGGCTCAAGTAAGGAGGAAAGTATGGTCCCAGGAAAAGATATTGTGAAGAGCAGTTTGCAATTGTTGAGTTCTTGAACAATAGAGAGCCACTTGGGGGGGGGGGGGGGA
>JAQGAO010001420.1:0-24550 GCA_034697705.1 Ommatoiulus sabulosus
TTTGCATACTTGGTTAGTATGCAATATAGGGTCAATCCCTCCATCCACTGAAAGCACCACTGACAGCTTCCTTACCAAGGTTATTGGTGACAGACTACTGGCCATGACTTTGAGAACCTGGCCAGTAGTCTGTCACCAATATCCATGGGATCCTCCCCCATATTTTTCCATGTTGTTTTAATGATGCACCTGACAGTTGTACAAACATTTTCAGGCAATTTTAATTCTGTACTCTGCAACAAAACCTTCAATAATAATTTCGTAATATTCTCTCTATTTTCAAGATATGACCATAAAAATGCTTTTATGTTAGTACTTTAGACTGTTTTTGAGACTGCATCATAAGTTGCCCATGGATGAAAGTAGGTTTATTGACATGTTTAACTACTGTACGTTCCTACCTTGTATTTTCAGAACGATCGATAAACTTTCTCTACTTACCTAATTAAAATATTTTAGTAGGCTACTATTAATAATCAGTAAATAGCGAACCTTTTATTTTGAGTGGTTTCATTTTATTATGTTGTTTTATAAATAAAAAAAAACTTGGGAATGCTTACCTCTTTGTTTTCCCAAGCTAGCTCTTGGGTAAGCGACTTTTCAAAATTCACATACAAAAAATCTATTTGGGAACCACAGTGGTAGAAGATTAATATTTCTAGAAATGTTTTTCCAATTTTAACATAAGGTGCTATTTATGGTGAAGTATTCTGATTGATCCGTATTCGTAGCTTATGTGAAAATGTAAGAAACATCAAAAGCTTCTTTAAACGCGTATTTTTCTTGAAAGGATTTTGCCCTGGAAGACCAACTACAGATTCTCTGATTTCAGCCGATTTTTCTTTCCTGGATGATCACCTTTGTCGTTGTTCCGAAAATTATAGAAAGCCTATTTTTCTTTATTGACTTTAGTATGCATGCGTATAAAAGAGTTTGTAGAGCAAAGTGAACCGTGCAACATCTTTGGTCATCCAACTGTGCATCACTGATGTCAATTGTGCTTGATCAGCAGACGACTCTGAATAGCTTCGATTTTATATTATCTTGTAAATTGTGGAAGATTGTTCGAGTTTGCCGTTTTCCAAGTTTTCTTCTGTGCGGGCTTACTTAGTTGGATAAAATATGTAAAAAATGCCTCTTTATGCAGAACTTCAGCTGAATTTTAAGTTCACTCTATTACTGGCTCTATAAGATTTTTTTCCAGTCCAGGGAAATCGTAATCGGATTTAGATGGCTTTTCATTTTGTATTTTTCTCATTCTTGTTTTTTTTCTTCTCCCAAATCATATTTAAAAGTCGCATTAGGATTTGCGTGGCTGTGATTTTATAGCATGGCAAGCAGATTTCAACAAGCTTGTTGGAATCGAGTTGGCAGTCATGTATCTTCGAAATTTCTAAATCGATATTTTGTAAATTATTGAGCCTGTCAGGGTTCTTACGGATGGCACCAGCAAAACTATTTATGTCAAATTCACAATTTTTTTTAACATTTTCAGAGGGCAATACCATAGAATGTTTGATAAGTGATTTTTTTGTTGCTATTTATCGTCAAGTGTATGAGGAACTGCAGAATAGATGAATATTCTAAAGATTGATAAATTGCTCTCGTACACTATAGTCACCCGTCTACAAAAGATTTCTTTATATGTGGAAAATACTACGTAATACGTTCTGGATTGTGCCACCTCATCCCTTTTAACGCACCGAGAAAGCAAGAAAGTTGTACGAATTTTGATTTTTAATCTGAATAGGCAAGTTTGCAAAGAAACCATGTTACGATTGGTAAATACAGCGGTACTCGCGCCAAATAATTGCTAACGGGGCACATTTTCAAATTTACTTTTTAATTTTATTTTAAAGGTGCAGTATTTCATCCGCAGGGGGTAGTAACTCTATGATGCACATGTACATCACATAATATTGTTTGATCCATCTTAAATTCATGTTTAATTGGTAAATTGCGCCTTTCCAATGACCAAACTTACATTTTAGTCAAAATATCAGCGGTTCACATCCAAATACCTAGGAAGTATAACTCGTACTTGATAAATATAGACAGCATTTTCTAAGAAATAATGGCGAAATTAGATATTTTTGTCACCCAAGGGAATCTGCTTGCCTATTTTTTGGCGTTTATAATTATTTGGGAGTTTAAAAACACCTACTCGTATTTTTAAACTCATAAAAAGGTGTTTGGAGCACACACAATAAAAACCGTTTATTTAAAAAAAAAGAGAGAAAAAAAAGGAAAAGGCACAATTTGTCGGGAGATATCAAGGAATGGCAGATTGCAAGATCTAATCCCGGTAAGTTCCAAGAAAAATAATTGGGGAAAAAATCTATACAGTATAATACATGTGATTATTTCTATATATTGGTAATTTACATGTACGTTCGAAAGGTACACACCAAGAAAACTTGCACTGAAACTTGTTTTTTTGGGGAAAATGCACCTCTTATGGTATTCCGAAACACCTTTAAGACAAGGTATTCCATAAAACACTATCTCAGAGGTTTTCCATGCCACCAATAAAGGTGGAGTAATTGTGACAAGTCAAAACACCCTTTTTAACTGTCTTAAGTACATGTATATCAATATGTAGCCTACTGAATGTCTTACAGTGCATACAAATGGTTCAAACATGTTCAAAAAGCACACCATTGAGTACTAAGCTTTTTTGTTTGATTTTCACACACATATTGATGTAAAAGAGTATATTTACATGTAGGCTATGTACATTTAATATTTTTTTTTACTTTCTGCACAAACTGCCTATAGTGTTTGACGTTAATGTTATTTATTGATATCTTGATGATTTCGGCTGGTGTGATTTTGGTTGGATGGCTTAATATTTTGTTATTACCATAAGTCATTAATTAGTCTACGACATTATCGTAGACAATTTTTAATGTACCCCATGATGGTTAACCACACGGATGTTCCTTTTTTTGTTCTGGTGGTACACTGATGTAATTTCATCCTCCTCACAGCGCTTTATCTTGTTTTCGGTTTGAAATCCAGCGGGGGTTTTCCACATATTGGAGAGCAGTAATATCGAATATGGGCCGTTGCTATTCCCAATCCCTATGGCAGCCATTTTCTCACATATTAATATCCCTTAAATTTATTCATACGCGACCCCTCTTCACTCTTCGTCGCCAAACTCATTAATTACGACCCATGTAGATTGATGACGAATATAGTTTCAATGGCAATGCACACACACAAAAAATCCTGATAAAAAATGGCCTCGATATGCGAAGCCTAGTGAAGCTCGACGAAAATCTTGCAACGCAAATGTCACTCGATGAAATATGAAATGATCTTTGTCAGGCGTGAAAGTTTTCGGTTGGCGTTGTATTTCGAGTCTTGCCAGTGTTGTTGTTTCGGATCGATCCTAGGTTAAATCCGAAAAGTGGGCCATTTTGAATAAATGTGAGCACTGTATGCTGTTGTGAAATTCATTGGAAAGCATTCTTGAAAATGTACGTATAGCAGGGTTCTAAGCGTTGAGGTAAATTCTTCCAGCGAGATTTGCTAGAGACGTCAAGTTTAAGCATTCGCTACGAAATGAATGGCTATAGGATGCATTTTCTCTAATATGAATATAAGATTGTTTCTAGTAATGGAAATTCGATGATGTTTTCGGTAAATACATGCAGCTAGATCAATATTAGTTTATTGAAATTAGTCCGGTCTGCACTACTAAGGCTTTATTAATTCAGGGAAATTTCACCATTTCGAATAAATATTTACGAAAACTAATGCTTGGAGGATCTTTTTGAAATTTACTTGGCGAGCTAGAAGATTATATGTACTTAGTCATGAGAAAAAAACATGATGGAAAAGACATCAAAACACTTTTAATTAACTTTATTTCTCAGCAGCGTTTCCATTCAGTTTAGTTCGAAAATTTCATACAACATCTTAATTGCTCTTGTCTTAATTAGTTTTTTCTCTGAAAGTAAAGTTCAGGTCAATCTGCTCTTAAGTTGGTGCTCTGAAAATAAAGTTAAAGGTCAATCTGAACTTAAGTCGTTGCTCTGAAAATAATGTTCAGGTCAGTCTGCAACCCTTTAAAAAAACACATTTATTTTATGTGACGGTTTTTTATACAGTACAATTTCAGTTTCAATTCAATTTTTACAGTTGGTTCAATTTTACACAAGTTTTTGAGTTAACGAGGTCAACATTAAACGGTGATGAGAGTATGTTTTCCTTATTAGAAAATTGAAATCAGGCAATAAAGTGCTGCTGCAATAGACACCAATATTCCAAGCTCACATATGCACAGAAAAAACTGTTCAATTTGCACAAGTCTCGGCTCAAGTGTAACACTTGGTCTTACATCATCGGTCTTTAGATTTCTTCTATTATACAAATTTGGTCATACTATTTAGTAAAATAAAAAGGCGGATTTATAACTTGTTCAACAGCAATGTACAAGTATAGTTGATATGTTTTGCGTATGATTTAGAACTACCGATGTAGCTGCAGATTGTCATAGTGCCGTAACTTTTGAAGATTACGTTTGTGTTAGCATAGCGATTTAGGAAATCCTCATTTAGATAACCAAGTATAGAAGAGCCTGAGAATTCGCTGAGTTTGCTGGAGCGAAATTTAAGTGCTGAGTCGTGTTTCGGGCGTGGTTTCACAGTGGGGATGCTTCATCAGGTAAATTGTAATTTTAATTTTTAAATGGAGCTGATGCAACCAAGATTGCAGTTGTGAGTGCAAGCTGCATTAGCCTCCTATTGATCTGTGTATTAAAATGCAGAATCTAGCTTACTGAATATTGCATTTTATGCTGGCCTCGGGGTCTACACCATGTTTCGATGTTTAATCCTGACATGAGATGAGTTACGGCTGCAGTTTATGGAGTAGCGTGCATGACCTTTCGAACTAATATCTAGCCATCGCGGTGAATCTTGCAGTATTACTATTTGAATTTTCACGAAAGTAAACACGAGTTAGTGTTGTTTGATCATACTTGGTTTGCATATGCATATATTCTCATGGGAGTAATCTGATTTGGGCGAAGGGATTAATGCTCAAATGCCGTGCAATTCTGCAACGTATCTCATCTTTATTCGGACTTAATTTAACTTTGGTACAGTTCTCCCTATGGGCGTCAAACGTAAGATTAATTTGACATCAGTGTTGGAAATTGGATATAATATTGAGGGATTACTGCAGTGGCCAGACTCACGGACTCCTAGATGGTATAATAAAAGCTTAACCATGGAAAGACTATAGCTTACCCTTGCATTTATTGTAGTGGAATTCTTGATTTAGACCTAATTTAGGCATACGTGATGAATTAAACCAAACCGTTTGGTCCCAGCTGTGTTTTAGTATGAAAGTGATTTATTTCAAGCAAAATTGAATCTCCAAACTTGCTCCCTTATCCGTAAAAGCAGCGACCGTGATTTAACATTAAATATGATGCGTTATATGTAACTGAAAATCATGTGTAGCAAGTTAATGACGAGAAAATTATTTTGAATCATATTTAAATTCCTTACTTTGGGCATTACTTGGTATGCAGGCGTTGCTAGAATTTTGCAAATTTCAATATTAAATTATTGCGAAGATTAGTTTTGTAGTGGCATATCATAAGTCTATAATCGTAGGTTTTTCTTAACACTAAGACTTAAATTAAAGCCCAAACGACAGTTCTACCATGCAGTGGTAAATTTGTGAAACTATAGACTTGTGTGATTTTCCATCATAAATTAATGATAGTTTGAGGTTTGTTTCATGTGCTTAACTGAAAAATGGTCATTTTTGAATTCTCACTTTTCTATCAAAGTAGCGATATGTATAAACTGCATAATTCAGGCTGCCTTCTGTATTTCCATGGCATTGTATAACGCTAGGGCTATCTCACATATAGCAAGTAGCGGTAATTCTGTATCATATTTTTTCTTCAGCAATTACATGACAAATACTAATGGTGTTGCTATATTCTCGTGGCAGTTTATACATCGATCAACAAATTTTAAATGACCGTTTTTTTTTTCTGACATTTTTCGAGGAAGTTGTCAAAAGTAAAAACGGCTTGGTTTCTAGGCTGGAGTCGAATTTTCTACGAGTTCCTATTTTTCGTGAATTGCCTTCTTCAAGAAACGTCGCATTCTTCAAGAGGGTGATTATCGTGTTGAGGACCATTAATCTCGAAGGTGGATGGCCATCGCCGGGAAATCTTGCCACGGCTCGACATATCGGCCACCATTTTTGAAGATTGCGTCGAATGTTTGCCTTTAAAATGCTGATCAACTTGAAATGCTTGCCTATCTCGCGTATAGTGCGTGCAGTTTTCAAGTTTCTCCTTTGAATGCTCAATGAGCAAGGCTGGGGTCTAATGGCATCGTACTCTCAATCGACCCATCGCCGATGGCGTAAGCGGAGGCCTAGTCAGGCTTGACAATCGAGAATAAATCAGAGTTAATGGCTAAGGAGAGGCAAATGTTAACTTAGTGAAACGAGCTAGAGGCAGCCGAGCACGCAATTCAGAAGATAGACACTTAAAAAAACCAACAACTAAGTTTGGCGAATTAGGAGAGGCATACGTTTAACGCAAGCGTCTAACCAAGCGGATGACAACAACTTACCATGACGAAGAAATTTTAGCCTTCCGTTTTTCTAATTGTGAGGTTTCTTCGAAACTAAACTCTGGGGGTTTCGATTCTGCTCCGAAGTACTACTTTTGCACGCTAAACGACATGCTAAGTGGTTCTGCGGGGCTGCAAAAATGCCGCGGCTCAGATTCGTCGTTTGCTTCCTAGGGCCTGACACCCGATGCTATTCATTGTCAAGTAATTAATCGAATTTGCTAAACGAAGCATTTACGCAAAAAAGGGCCCCAGCTCTTGCAGTCGAGTGGCGAGGCACCGCCCCCCCCCCCCACCTACTTCTCTTGCATTGCCTTCATTTGCAAGCTTAATTAATATTTAGCAAAAAAGCACTTAGAGGAATTTTTTTAATTAGTGCCAGGTTAGGCGGTTTTAAGACGCGTAACTCGATTTTCTCCATTTTAATTAATTTCAAACTTTGTCTTGATATTTGGAGTGCGGGGATCGAGTTTCCTTAATTAATGTAACGAAACACCTCCAAGTTACCTTAAACGCCTTTCGTTTTATTTTATGATAATAAAATGAATTTATGAATAGACTGTTTTGGCAGGCAAGGCGTTTCTCTATGACGGACTTTCTACTGTCGATCATCTACGTCTATTGTCTCTGGTATAACATTGAAAAGAAATGCATTTCTTTTCGATGTTTTTTATGAAGAGCAAGACAAAACATGTTTTTAAGTCGAGAACTTCTTCTGGAGAAATAGTTTTGAGAAATGTGCAATTGTTTCCTCACCGTAGCAGTTTTTGTTGCAACCAAAACTGCTACGTAGCATTGATTTGTCATGTCAAATTCATACGCATAAATTTTCTAAACTATTTACTATTTAAGGTAAGACGGTGGTACACAAGACAGTCAGTTCTTTACTTTTCAATTGATAAGTCAACTTGGGGGGGGGAGGGGGGAGAAGAAGGATATTACCTCAGAATATTCATGTACAGTATATTACACTCGCAGGAAAATATTTCTTGCTTGCATATTGCTGTTTATTTTTTGTTTTTCGCTTTCCCTCGCAATACATACTGCATGTACAATTTATGACAAGCAAGCAAGGAGTTTCTCTATGACAAACTTTCTAATGTCGACCATCTTTGGAGTTTCTGGTACATTTTTTTTGCAGTTTCAGACAAAGCCGTTTTTAAAGTCGATAACTTAGCCTGGAGAAATATTTTTGAGAAATGTGCAATTTTTTCCCACCGTAGCATATTTTTTTGCAACTAAAACTGCTACGTAGCATGAATTTGACATGTCAAATTTATGCAAATTCATGACAATCGACCAAGACAGTTCATTAATTTTCTAACGATAAGCAAACTTTGGGAGGGGGGGGGATATTACTGCTTCAGAATATAGATGGTCAAGTAAAGACCGTCACACACGAGGAAAGTTATATCTGGAAACTTGGCAAGTTTAGGCATGTCCGAAATGTCAAGCGCATAATTCCGAGCATTTTACTAACCATGGCGTTTAAAAAGAAAAATTTCAAACTGAAAGTAATTAGACTTTGTTTTCATTTTTCGTAATTCACATTCTAAAAAACAGAACTTTTTGAACATGCCGTATTTCCAGATATAACTTTCCTCGTGTGTGACGGCCTTTATATAAAAGGCAAATAAAGTTACCTTCAAGCAGGGCAATTTTTCTTGGTTGCATATTGCTGTAACTTTTTTTTTACTTTCATTTTATAACCGAATATCCCAATTATTCTCGTATGCATGTCGCTAATTTTGATGCATCGCCCCGAACAATAAAAGAAAATTTTTAATTAAGGCAGGAAGTAAAGGTTGTCAGCTTCGACAACGGCCCTTGAGCTGAATACCGCTTGAAAATGGCGCCCGGGAATATTGTTCGCTCGCTGAATTAGTTCGTTCCAAATTAAATAGCAATTTTAATCTCGGCTGCGGTTTGTTGCGCCGTGCGTTTTGACAACGGTTTGATGAGTGTAACTGCTCGCCTAACTAGACCCGAGTTTTATTCTGCTAATTTCTAAGCTCACGCTTTAACATATGTGCAGACCCTTCAGATTAAATGATCCAAACTGGAAATGATTGCTGATTCTGCCGCAAATGTTGGCTCGAACGATGGCTTTTACTGCCCAAATTAACACGCGTTGCAATGGCCTCGTAATTCTCACTGGTCAAAAGGCTCCGATGAAGGCTAGTTTGCAAGTTGGCATGCGTGCTTGCTAATAAGCCTAATGGAATGATTAACGACCTGCGAAGCTGACACTCAGACCTTCATGTATACGTGTCCGTTAATTCCCAATTACTTGATTTGCAACGCAAATGGCTCGCACCGAGGGCTTGTTGTTTATTCTATTCATAATAATATTGCAAGCTGCTTCTCTGCTCATTTGTTTTTTTTAATGCAGGGAAAGTCACGTGTTCAATCCTCACATGCCTTCTGTTGTGTTTCGCAACGTACGGAAAAAAATTAACAGAACGGTGTTTTTTATATTCATTATAGGCTAACTGAGGAGTTAATTGTCATCGCATTTGTTATTTTTTAGGAAGGGATTCAAAGCGTTTTAGTTGATTAAATTGGTTGCTTTCGGGATAAGGGTTGACAACGTCTTTATAAGCAATCTAATCTAACCAACTAAAAGAATTCTGCCATGAGTGTTAAGATTGTTTTATTAGCGGACAGGTTGTTTGTATTCATCTTAATTGTTATGATGAAACTAAACAATGTTGTTCAACGTCACCTAGGTAACATACAGTATATTCTGTTGAAGAAGGGAATGCATTAAGTAATTGAAAACGCTATATAATTTATATAAAAGATCCTAATCGTTATTATAATAAGTTTCCATAATACTGGGGAAGTGCTACTACTTCGCTGTAAAAAATTGTTTATTGAAAATAAGAAATTGAGTTAATCATTCCCTAAAGCAGTGATTCATAAAGTAGGCAGCAGGAACATCGAATGGGCAATGGGAGGGGGGCATTTGGAAACATTTGTTGGAAAGTAGTAATGATGACATTTCTGCTCAAAATTAAATTGGACCAGCTTCCCCTTAAAGAAGGCAATCACTGCTAGCTTCCGCCTAAAGAAAAGCAATCACTGCTAGCTTCCCCTTAAAGAATGGCAATCACTGCTAGCCTCCTTGACATGCTGATTGCCAACAATCAAGGTAAACACTTGACTAACTACATGTATAGCTTAAAAATATTACTCCAAGTTTTCAGAAATACGGAATCGAGTCTCAAGCATTGTAGTATCGTCAGTAGAACACAAATATGCTATGGCTGCTTTACCAATATGGCGTATTTTATCTTGATTTTTTTTATCAACAATTTTTCTGCACTAAAAAACACCAGCTGTGTTCACTGCATTTCCTCAATATGAATTTTTCAAACTTTATGATACATTTTGTTTACGAAAGAGTTTTCTTGTTTTTATGCAGTACTGTATACGAGCCAACTTCTGGTAAACTCCTCGAATGCGAGGTGTTCGTGAACCCCGCTGTCATAAGATTGCAGTCGGTGAATTCCCTTGTTTTTGTAGATGTCGACCTGTTAGGCTGAACACGAAGAGCTTTAGCTAACGATTTTTGTCGAATGGGCAATCCACTTGTGGGCGAACAATTGTTTTCTTCTTTGCTCCCGCAGTTTAATGGCAGTTTTTCATTAGTGCAGCCGAGGTGGCGGTTGTTGGGCGGTCAGTTTAAGTGATGGTAAGTGGCTCTTGAAATGAAAGGCCTTTCTTATCATTTAAGCCATAAATTCGCATTCAGTTGGTCTTTTTTTTTCGGACATGGCTTAAGCCTTCTTCGACTCCAATGCTTAAGCGTCGTCTTCCCTGGAATTGAAAGGCGGGATATTAGCCATTGTTTCTTGTTTCTTGTTCGAGGCAATGTTTTTACTCTCTGAGGTGTACTTACCATTTTGATAAAGACGTTAGGGGGAAGGTTTGCAGTGAAAATCCTGCATAAAAGTCCCGTTTCAGCCGTTTTAAGCACTCCCCCTAGGGGGATAAGCGATGGAATGGGCATCATTTAATGGTGTAAGTCGTTTGTTTGATGTGACAAGAGTGAAACTAAAGCTTCTCGTTGGACCGGCTTAGCATGGGCCCAGCATGACAAGAAATTACAAGAAATGCGAACGTGCAAATCGCGACATGCTGCTATTTTCCGATGCTAAAGCAGGAGTAGTTAGGCAGGTGCAGTTTAGGTAGTGATGCGTTCATATCCTTACTTAAGTACGTCTGGAAGCTAATTTTATTTAAGACTTCACTTATTGTTGAACGAAAGAGGTCGCCAACGCCTAGTTGACTGCATGAAACATCTGCTGAATACACTAGGGGTAACGCCAAAGTATTCAAAACATTGCAGTGTCATTGCATTTTATAAAAAACGAGTATATTATGGCTTAGGGAATTGATTTATTTTTTAATGTCCTCACCTAACGAGTTCTTGCGGTTCTTGATTAGTACCCCAGATTGGTGGCAAACACTGCTAGCAGGAAAGCTGCACATTACAGTTGGGCATCCACTAGGGTGTCATGAGAAAACTTGCATCATCATAGCAGTAATGAAATTATTCTGAAGAAAATTGCCTAATCCAAGATTAACATCAATTTTATTATTGTATTATGTCATAATTGATACGTTTCATGTACATTTCCCACAAATCTCCACTTTCTCCATCTGTGCTGTTCATTGTTCAACTTTTGAAAATTACATTTAGTGTTTTTTATTTAAATATTTAGGATTTTTACATATTTAATGCAATGAATCATTTTTATTGGAACACTGCGTTTATCTTAATTTCGAGAAATATACATGTACATTGTGCACCGAAATTAGTTAGAAAAGGAAATTCTATTGAAAACAAACAATTAAATTCAAAGTTTGCATGCAGCAACGTATTCGACTGCTGAGGTATAGATAACTTGTATGTAACGTCACGCACCACGTGGGCGTGGCTAATGTGAGCGTGTTGTGGGGTACATGAATCTGGTGGCGTTAATAAGGAGCATCATTCTAAAAACTAAGAAAAAGCCCTATTAGATACTACCACTTATCCAAGAATAGATTTTTTATCCGAAAGTAAATATTTTAATGCTGTTTTGCCGCTGCAAATCAAAAATTGCGTGAATTTTCTCGTTTAAATAAATAAATAATGCAAATTGATATATGGAACGAATGCGCCTACTGCCTGTACGTGCAATTTGTCTAAAGAAAAGCTAGGCAATCATTTTTGTCACAGTATAATTACGAAGTTTTCCAACTTGTCCAATCTAGGCGGAGCCATCACCCGTCGTCTGCTTGTGAAAGCTATTCATAACAGCTTTGCTAGCAATAATATTTTTGTAATAAACAATTTCATAGCATGAAATACATGTATATTTTTAAACAATTGCATACAGATTTAAGCCTACGATGAAATTGGTATTCAGTCCTACTGAGTTCCATACACCGAGTAAGTTGTCCATTTTTTGTTGGTTTGGAACTTGTCTCCTACAAAGTGCATTTGTTAAGCGGGTAATCTATGTCCGATATAAGACCTCGTAATACGTCGTATTTTCAGGAACATTACTTCGACATACAAGTATATCGAGGACCCCCCGTATAGTTGCATCTTCTTTCAACGCAATTAAGCCACTCTGTAAATGGCCAATGTGCAAAGCACGATAATGCACACAAAAAAAACAGCCTAAGATGAAACGAGCCAAACATGTTCGGACAGCATTTTTTTCCAAACCTGAGGCTCTGAACAAATAAAAGATGAGATAGTCGAGCAATATCTGGACTTGCTGGTTATAGTTATTCTACCAGCTACGTGGTCATTTAATCAGATTATTATTACTTGTTTTGGTATGAGCGTTCCAGTTTATCAGCACGCATGCTGTGCCAATTTCATTCCTCTCTGCTAAGCAATAGTTGGTAGAAATTATGGCAGGAAATATTAATCGGAGCATGGCGACCATAGATTTCCCAACTGCACTGACCTTCTGATCTTCCACGGCCTTTGGCTAACCTGTGGACGAGGCCAGAAATCTAGATACGCCTTGACAGTTAAGCTGATTATCGCATAACCTTCTCGATTCATTATGAGCGTCAACACTTTGCGAGTGCTTTTTGTCTGTCTGAATAAATGTTCGATGCAAAAGGATGCTTTCAGTAAATCCTGCCTAATTGCCGGCGAATACAAATCGCTATTCACGAGCTATTGTAAAGCTTTGCTACAAAAGGGATTGGCAGCCAGGAACAAGGTGGCAAAATGGCTCGAGTGCTTGCTTTTGCTGATGAATCGTGATTTGTGGTTTGTTCTTCGGCTTACGGAGCACTCCAGGGAGTATTTAGCTTAGAAATCAAATTGGAAATTTAAAATGGTAGGTCGTGACCTAATCTAGCGAGGCTCGTCGTTCGAAAATATAGCTGATCTCTTTGAGTCGAACGCTTATGATTGCCGATGCTTTTACCATTTGCATCTGTAAAGGCAAGGAGTTGGAAAAAAAAAACGTTTGAGTTGCACCAAATCCCGTCGAGGTGTGATAAATCTCTTAATGCCCAGTTAAGCCAAGTGAGCATTTTTGACGATTAATTCTAAGCAGACGTCTCTTGTGGTGAAATGCAGGGATTGATATTAGCTTAATTTACCTGCGTCATTTTAAAAAAAGTGCATGGGAAAACAGCTTGGTTGAAATTTTGATCGTAATATCGAAGGTGACGGTAATGAACCATATGCAGGTTTCGTCAGCATGCATATATCGCGTGACATTTCATTCATTCATTTCATTGGCGAAAATTACCCGGAAACCGTGCAGAGTTGTTGATTCGATGAAAAGATCACGTGATGTAGCCACATATCTAACTCTGCTTACGCTCCATTGTTAGTGATATACTGATGGCCGTTGATCAATTCCCTAATTTTTGTGAACGCATTGTTAAATATTAAAATCTTAAGTGATTGATGAAGGATTAAAGAAGTAATTTTTCGTTTCGACAAAATGGATTCAGTAAATGGAACAGTTTTGTTTTTAAAAGAAAGGAAACATTTGCATAAAAACATTTCTCTACTTCGATGATCCAAAATACACTATTAACAATTCTTTAATTATTACTTGGCATTAAAAATGTGAACGGCACCCATTTTGTGTTTTTGTGAAATAAAGCATTACGTTAAATATCATGATTTCATCTCACATATTGAGCAATTAGTTGACAAATTGGCATTTCAAATAATAATTTCAGTATTTCACCAAGGGATGCATTAATGTGACTGCTCGTAGTTTTTTTACATTAAATGATGACTTCTGGGGACTTCTTTTGGGGTCCTCTTTGCGTGGTATTCATAACCACCGCTTTTATACCCTGTGTTTATTTTTTCCTGACAAGTTGGCACGCTCGTTTACAGTACAAGCAACGCGAGATACACATACGGATATTTGTATGAAGTGCAGCATAGAAAGTAGCAAGCTTGACGCTACGTATCCATCATAATCAATCACCTTGAGAGATCAGTGGGCTATATTGGATGCGGCAAAAAAGTACATAGTTCCGGGCGCATTTCTGACAGCGGCCATCATGTTTGTTGGGCCATTGGCTCCAACTTCCATTGTCTAGATTGTCTTCATCATCAATGCTGCCATAGTTGAGTGATGTACTTGCTTGAACTGATGATTCAAATTCTAAAGACGTGCTAAATATTATGCTGGTGCTTATATTTTCCACATGGCTTATACTGATAATATGCTGTTTTGATTTTCATCACGAGTTTAAATACACTTTAAATCATAATTTAGCTAATCAGAAAGCGTTGCAATACAAACAGTATATCGAATGTTTTCTTGCATACTGTAGGAAGAATTATGCTGAACTTTTTGTAACATTTTTAAAGTGATATATTATTTCATGTAAACATCGAAAGAACTGAATGGACGAGAAACCATTAAACAAAGAAAGGTTTATTAAAACTTGATGTTTGTGCTTGTAAAACTTTCATAAAAGGGTGGATTATTTATGTCAGGGTAAACACCTTTATATTTCTTAAGAGTATACTATTCAAAAGAATGAGTTCAGTATGCTATGCATGGGTCGATACTTTTGAAGTCGTATGTAATTCGTAATACTGATACAGCATCGTCGAATTTTAAGATAAGTACATACCACAAGAATAGACAGAATGAAGTTTGCCGAATTCCATTTTTGGGCTGAATATAATGTTTTTAAATATTAATTTGTATTGGCCAAAGGAGTATGAATTTGTTTGGAAGTACTTTTCGACATATTTAGTATGTGCAGTCTGTTTAATGTACTGTATAAAATGATTGTTTACGTATACGATTCTTAGGATAGCTTACATGATATGATTTTGTGTCTGCTAAATCGATGGAAATACGTTATGCTGAAGCATGCATATTTTTTATGTTCGTAAAAACTCAACTACATTTTAACACGTTCGTGCGCTTCTCGATAGAATTTTTATACATTATCTCCCCCATTTCTAAGGCAACACTTGGCAATTATCATATTAGTCGTTCATGACATGAGAACGTTTTCCATCATTAATGTTTAATATAGAGCGAATAATATTATCAATTGGCCATTCGCCTACGTTATTCACTAAGCACTTGGTGCGCATCTATTATCCCTTTACCCTTTATGTAAATTCGTGTACGTTGACTACTTTTACCGTTTTTTTATATCCGTCAATAACTGGTTTAATTATGACCCTGGTAAAGTTCGCTTCGATTTAATCTGTAATGTTAACTTTCAATTTAACGTTTATAGAGGCATATTATGCTCGGTTTCAAAGGGGGATGAAAAACACAGGCTTAATTGCCCGTATTCAAAACTGATGATATGAAAGAGTCACTTTTGTTTACCCTATATTAGCAGTTTCTGTGGTATTAAAAAAACGTTTGAATTTATTTGTTACTTTTTATTGTTTTGTTTTGAAATTGTTTGTTCGATCCTCCAAATATCCACTGCAAATCCTTATTTATAAAATTCTGCATTTGATCCACCTCCGCAATGGGATCAATCAACATTTTGTTCTTCATGCATGTTTTACTCAGGTTTAACCAAATCTTTTCTAATTTTCTAAAATAAGTACAATCTGCTGCATGTATAATTTATTTTTCGTTATAATGGACATATCGTGCTTAAACGAAAGTATGGCATTATATGTGGTATTAAAAAAACGTTTAAATTTATTTGTTACTTTTTATTGTTTTGTTTTGAAATTGTTTGTTCGATCTCCCAAATATCCACTGCAAACCCTTATTTCTAAAATTCTGCATTTGATCCACCTCCGCAATGGGATCAATCAACATTTTGTTCTTCATGCATGTTTTACTCAGATTTAACCAAATCTTTTCTAATTTTCTAAAATAAGTACAGTCTGCTGCATGTATAATTTATTTTTCGTTATAATGGGCATGTCGTGCTTAAACAAAAGTTTGACATTAATACGTTTTGAAGCGATCTCAGACCTAAGACCTACTTCCAATATTAAAATACTGTCCTTCCATGCATACATAATGCACACTAGTCGCTGATATTGATTTTTTAGTATCTGGAGGCTATTCACAAAAAAAACGGTCTGGTGTGCGGAATTTATCGTGTACATACATTATTTGAACAGTTTTTATTAATTTATTTAATTATTATGGAAATTTGAACTACCATTCTGGGAGATTTATCGATTTTTCCTCATTTTGCAAATTGATTTTACTCTAGTACATGTCCTCGTATGTATTATATTTTGATATCGTGCTGATTAACCACCTAGATTTTCAGCAAATGTGACAGTTTTTGTAAACAGCCTTGGGCTTAATATATCATATTTGCTTATCATCATGCATTTAATGTACCAGTACTTAACAAATAAGATAATGCCATAAGAAGTTAAAGCACATTTCTGTTGAGCAAAGTTTGGCATTTGCGATCGAAACAATTAGTGCTGTATAAAGCATTCCTTACCAATGTTTCATAATAAATTGAATTTAGGATTTAACTTTCGCTTAATTTGAATAACATGTTTTATAACCGAATACGCGATTCTAGTTTAGCCATTTTCATGAGGTCATATTTCTTCCAGTACTTGGGGTGTATTTTTGGGCTACTAGCCGGAAAATCCGGCTTTGCCCGGGATGTACAGACACAATTCAAATTAATTTCGGAAGTTGCCCATCGTCCTTTAATTATGCATTATTGTAACCTGATTAATTTGTATATCATAATGCAAACCAAAATGCTGAAAACCGGCATTGCCCGGACCGTTACTGAAATTTTGATGACGTTTTCATGGGAAATGTACATTTTTAATATTTTTTTTTTTTTATTTAATCGGACATTTTGTTAAATATTAATCGGATATTTTTTGAAAATTTACTCGGACATTCCCAGCCGACCTGCCACATACATACATAAATTCATACGCAGCCACATACATTACTTATTTATATATACATGTATATATAGATTTCACGATAAAGGCCATGTCTGAAATATTTTGCGCACTTGCTCATAACCAGAAGCTATGTAGATGTATACTAGCTGGCTGAGTACTTGCCTTACTAGCTTGCCTCTTGTTGACCCAGATGTGTACTTATTGTTTTGTTGCAAGCAGCAAAAATTTTGTTTCTGGTTTTACGATTCCAGAATGGTCCATTTGCTTTTTTAGATTTAAAATAGGGAAAAAAAGCTTGGTGATGGATGGGAAGTTTTCTTCGGGATATGTTGCGTCACGTGGAATTGCCACATAACCATTTCTGCACAGTTTACGAGAGCATTCCGAAACAAAATTGTGCCTATTGATGTATGGCCATCCAACGACCTCGTCATAAATTAGGCTAGTTTGTTCGTTCGCTAGCTAGAATTGCCCAGGCTCTAGAGTTGGATACTTCTAGGATTTATGCACCTTCCTAATATGACGGGCCAACCACATTCAACGTGTTCCTCGTTATTTTTCCCAGCCCGAAAACCAATTTCTCTTTCATAAATTCGAAGCATGACTCTTTCGTTTACATAAATTTGGGCCCCATAAACCTTACCAGTATAAATAAATTAGCCAGATTTTTTTGTTGTACTATATATTCAGGCTCGCAACAATTTGTTTTTGAATAAAACCTGCCCTGAGGCGAAATATGCGCTTCTCGTGTGGAAGATTAATAATGGCGGAGGTGAACTATTGGGCCTGTGGGACAATATTATTTCATTTTTGCCTACTGCACCCATATCTGGGCTATTAAAAGGGATGTGAAATACTGGTCGGTGCCAGAAGCATGTGCTTACAACATAAGTTAAAAATTGAAGCAAAGTTCGCTTTTTCTGCATGCTTTTATCCTGTGGAAGTTGCTAAGGAAATGTTACTCGATTTCTGTTATATAAATCTGGTGCATTTACTTAACTCCATGTTTGTTGAGATTGTTTGGTTTCGAGTGAGGGATTGGCGTTTTAAAATCAATTCAAACAAGTTCATTTCATAGAAGTTGTTTGAGTATGTGAATTGTATATACTGGATATGACAGTAGTTTACTCTAAAGTCAAACTGGTAAATATTTAATTATAATTGAAACCTTTAACTTTGGTAACCTGCATGTTTACAGATTGATTTGTAAACAAATTGCTTTTATCTACTTTATAGAAGAAAACCAATTACTCATCTAACAATGAGTATTTTGCTTGCTATGCTATATATAAACATGTAGATCAGCTTTGCGACATGGAAGTTGTCAAGGTAATTGAAAACTAATTATGGTTGGGGAAAATTGCTTTCTGGCTCGTATGTTGATGTAAACTCAGTTTCTTCAAAGCTTGCGATTAATCTTCAGCGGTTTCTTAATTGCCTTTCTTAAAATCCAGTGCAGCAATCCCAGAATTCCTTTTTTTTCCTGAAATTTGGTTGATGTTACAATATTTTGACCATTTTGTTATTGGGCCTTAAATACATTGCATATATTTTAAGAATTTTTTTAGATCATACAGTACAGTGTATTAAGTATTTTTTCTTAATGTGCAGCTTGCTTTTATTTATCATAGCTACTTATGATACGTTTTGCACCTGACTCAAGAATAATTTGAGATAACGTGTTCGATTAAGCCAAAAAAAAGCGTTTTGGCAATGTAGTTGTAGTTTTTTTAAACGCACAACATGATAGAATATATAAGGTTTCTATCAAAACACAGCTGCATGTATTTAAATTGGCTTGCTTATTTTCGACATAACAATGCTTTGAAGGAAAAGCTGTTTAAATCGGTTTAATGGAGACTACCTTTTACACTGTTTTAGCAAGGTCTTCAGTGGAATTTTATAGCATCCTTCAAGGAAATTATTACTTTGCTAAACCAGTTACGAAGTTTATGGTCCTGTTAAGGCATCTCTTAAAACTCAATTAACTGTCTCATAGCCATTGTAAGCGCCATATTGGCCTGCGTTCATCATGTGCCAACCCTCTTTCAAATAATGTTATAAAGATGTCTGTAAATGCGGGGTTATAGATGTGAGATGAAAGGTTTAAATGTTTTTTATTACTACCATGACATACTGTATATTTTTGAAAGTATTTCGGCTGGAATTCAGTTTACTTCAAAATTTAAATGTTTCAACAACCACGACCAAGGCAATAGTTAATGAACCAAGGGGCATAATTTTACCATGTTTTAAGTTAGAAACCTTAACATGCTGGGTAGAAAAAGGGTCGGAAAGCTGAACAAAAAATTCAGGGTGGGCAATCGTTTACAGCACATCAGCCATGCATGATTGCCTACCTTCGAGGGATTATTACTGAATTGTAGCTGCTAGGTAGCTCGGTCAGTTTTGCTTTTCGCACGTTAATTTAGTCTTTATTCGTCTTCTCCATACTTCGTTTGCCTAAATTATGTCCATTTAGCGTTTTATTAGTGAAACGTTTCTAATGTTACTTAATTACTGTATAAAATCATACTTTGGTAGCTTTGAAATTAAGATTTTAAAGCTTTATTACATATTTACATAAGTTGTTTTGACTTATAGGCACTGCGCCCTTATACCCACCAACCAATCAACATAAAAGTTGACTCTGGTCCTATTCTCGTCTTATTTTGCTTCATTGAATCCTCCTCCAGGCACTTTCTAAAAGCAATTAAACTTGTGCTCAATGCAAATTTGCTTAATTTTGAAGCTTTTAATGGATTTGTGCGAATTACGACCGAGACTAATTTTTATAAACTGATGATTTTTATCCTCTGATCTTTGACTTTCCCTTTGATACTTCTTTGCGCATCTTTTTAGAAACATTGCTGATGTTCAACGAAAATTAATTATAATAGAGACTTCTACCTTGCAACCTGCATCCACGTTCTTGGAGCATGCATATTATTGAAAGAAAATTCTGGGGGTTTTTTGGGGTTTTTTTTCGTGTGCGTGCGTATACAAGAATGCAGTTTTCCGACTTATGTTGGAATTCGCATGAATCGCAAATCCCCTTTTACATGGTCTCTATTCTTGAATTTTTAAAAATGCATAAAGTACACGCAGGTTTGCTTTTTAAATACACTTGTATGATGAATATCGATTTCTTTGAAAAGTAGCTTAAAGCCTTTGAAAATTTCAATTACGTGCAGGTTGGTTATACGTACATTATATGAATGGCTTTGGGCACGCTTTCATTGACAATGCATGCATTTACTTAACTTCCTCAATATTTTTTTAACTTTGACTGTAACCATATCAACCAAAATAATTTTGCTTTGTTGAACAGTTTTTTCACATTTTGCAAATTTGATTGATTGAAGCTTTTCAATTAATGATTATGCGGTTCAACAATCACAAGGTGTTGGCAATATGCGAGGATTTTTGTATTTTATCTGTTGACCTCAATAACGCAAGTTTACTACCAGCCCCACCGGATTATTAACTTTTGATATGATGGAAGAATGTTCTGAATGTTCAACCTGCGTTATCTTCCTATGGGAAATTATCGTGTCTATATGGTAGATACAGATTCTGTTGAAACGAGATATGTAAATTTTATAATACAGCTTCTCTCTCGGGTCTTGTAATATATAGAGGAAATATATGAGGTAAGTAGGCTATTTCAGTAACAATAATCCGTTGTACCATACCAAAAGCAAACTGGCATCTCTTATAAGCCACGAATCTTCTAAGATCAATTCATTACAATCAGTTTTTTGTTCTGCTTTTTGGAAGTCTTTCTGAATTTCGCCAGAAAAATCTTGTGTTAGTTCATGTATGCATTCCCTTAGGCGAAAAGCTACTCTAAATGTTACTACTACTTGTATAAACATTTGACTCGGTAATCTAAGATTTAAAATTCATATTTCCCAAGGCCGTCACACTCGAGGCAAGTCGCATTTTTGTATAAATTGCGAGAAATTGCTGGAAAGTTTAATATTTCAACTGAAGCAATTTCCTGTTGCTGCACACAGGGAGCGATACTTTCAGAATATATCCCAACAGTACAGTATATGAAAGCACTGTTTCCAAGGTACGTGTAAATGTTGGTAAACTAACTGGACCGCAGTACTTTTAAACCATCCTATGACGTACATCTTTCCTGATTGGCTATCCAACATAATAAGACATTTTTGTGCATGACTGTAAACCTTTTTTTATTCCCAGAAATAATATGTTCAGGATGGGATCATTTTATTTATATTCTGGAAATATCTGGAAACATTTGCGAATGCATTTTTTCCAAACACAAGTTAAATATCAAGCAAAAATATATCTGGAAACAAGTTTCGGGATATGAATTGCCTCTTGTGTGACGGACTTTAAAAAAATTTGCGAAATATGCGCTTGATTCGTCGAATACGTCTAAAATCGCATAATTTCTTCAATACATTGCCTCGTGTATGTTTACTTTTATCAACAGATACTTGAATATTGAATATAAGTCAACATCTTATATATTCAAGTTGTTTACTAAATATTCGTGAAATTTCGTCGTTGTTAGGCAATAATCTGAAGACATGATGAATGTGGACCAGATTTATTGACGAAACGGTTGGTCAGATCCCCATCACACAATCGCCCCAACATATGTATAAAATTTGTAAACACGCTGTTTTTCGTACAACGACATAAACATATCTCGAGATGAAACGCAGATGCTGCATTTAGGGCCCATATATGCATGATATTGCATGTCCACATTTTTATACATACGCAACGAGCATGCTTATATTGGCAACTTATGCACATTTTCCTTCAGGCCACTCTTCCGTCGCAGATGACATTCTTCGTAATCGGTTGGTAAACAGTTTTTTTACTCGACTGCAATTCGCAGACGATATGAAAGCACCTGTTTTGGGAGGTATTTTTCTTCACAATGCGCGGAACTGCTTGGAAAACGAGGCCAATAATCATATGGGCCGTTTCCTCATCAAACAAATGTTAAACAAGAGGTAATTCGGTGCGCTACTGCAATAATTTGAATTTCCATGTGAATTCATCTGTGAAATAGACTCTGCGCACGCAATGCGCAACCTATTAGCAAAATCGTTTGGCAAGCATAATGCGATATATACGTGGATGCTCTGGGAATCACAGAAGCCATGCAAACAACCTCGGCTTATTCAGAAAACGCATAATAATATTTGAGGAGTGACTCTCGGATTTGCGCATCGAAGATGATAGACTTCATTGAAGTCAATGAAGTTTTTTTTTAAACTTTTTTTATGTCTTAACACCTGCATCTCGAATGCTTCATCTGGAAAAAAAAAGTAACTACTAGTATGGAAATAAAATGGTTTGCAAACTGATGGAAAGTGATCGGGAACTGGAAACTAAAGCAAAGTGGCAGCACTATATGATGTCTTTGGTGGATGAGTTTTGCAACCAAAGTGTTCAGGGTTAATCCAGACCTGACAAATTTGGAAAAGTCAGGGGGAAATGAATTATTTAGAAAAAATCTGGGAAATTCAACGTATTAATGTTGTCACAATCCAAAATTAATGCTTCTACGTGGTTAACTCGGAGGACAAATTTGCTAAATTTTTAACAGATTCCGAAGACAAACATGTGAAATTTTGCATCTTTTGCGAGCACTAATTTGCTAAATTTAACTTATTTTCGAGGACTAATCTGCAAAATTTTCAGTAGTTTTCGAGTATAGATTCGTAAAATTTTGAACAGTTTCCGAGGAGAAATTTTCGAAATTTTCAACAGATTCTGTAGGCAAATTGGCGAAATTCTCAATCTTTTCAGAGTGCATTTTGTTTTTAGTTTACAGCCTTTTCCGAGTACATATTTTCAAAAATGTTAACATTTTCCGAATACAAATATGTACAATTTTCAAAAACATATCAAGCCACTGTGCAAAATATCTTTTCAAAACACGATTTACAAAATTTTTGATAACATTGGTATATGTCAATTTTGTCGTTGGTGAGGGAAATTTGTTTAAAAACCTGGAAAAGGCAGGGAAGTTGAATTAGGGAATTTCTGGGAGAACCCTGAGTGTTTGCAAACAGCTTGTAACATAACTCTTAAGTTTTATGATCAATTTTTGCAACCAGTATCTTCCCAAAACAATTTATATGACATTTTGGTTTTCATGAATTACCAATGTTCCAGTTTTGTATTCCACCATTCTTTAAGTTGTTACCTGTTCACAAATTGTTCATACGCAGAGTACATTTCGTTCATTGACAACTCACCCCAATTCTGCAAAGCAGTCATGACTCGATCGAGGCACTCGACAACTTTTCTTATTTCCCTCGCTTTTTTTTATTAGTAAAGCAAGCATCCCATATTTATATTTTACATGATGCAGTGATAAAAAATCGGGGTATTGGAGATTTTAATCAAGGAGACTGCCATGGCAACTGAATAGCGCGGGGATCGGTATAAAAATTGAAATAAAACATCTCGAGCGCATGAGACAAATCCCCTTAAAGGATATTCATAGGCAACTCGTCGTAACATCTATCGGTCAAGTATAAAAGTCAAGAAAAGAAAATAAGCCGTCAATAGATCATAAAAAGCCAAGCTTTGCGGAACATACGCTAGATTGTATTTTCGGGCGTAAATCCTCGAGATGTCAGAGTTTGATCTGTCATCGACAAACACGAGGCTTGGTGATGTTTAAGGAGTTGTCGTCAAGCAGCCATTGTGCCCAAGAAAAAACAATCTCAAATCAGAAGCCCGTTTGCTCAGAGAAGAATTTCGTAAACAACTCGTAAGCTGAAACGCATCGAGACAAGCCTCAAAATCGATACGCATTTCGACATTTTTTGGTAAGGCGCAATCTCAGCGCCGTCCAATTCGACGGCATTTTCCGAATTCCATTTTGCTATTTTCAGGTGGGGTATGATTTAGGGCGTCACGGAAAACTGTGCAAGAACGCAGTGCCACCTGGCAACTATAATTGGAATGCGGAGGCTGTATCTTATTTAAGATGCAATCACCAATTGATCCCCAGTGTGCGGTACTGACTCACTAATGTCTTGGTATTGAAATTGGCAAAGGAGGGCTTAGTTCCACTTTAGTCTGGGTCAGAACTCAGAGGGCGCCACCGTTATAATGTACGCCATCACGATGGAGCTCTGTAGTGCGGAGACCAGCGGTGGTCTCCGAATTGGGGAACACATGACCCATCACGTGATGTTTCATTTTAGTTTAGACATGGCCCAACATCCTGAAGCGGGCCTCCAGGCCGGGATCTTTGGAGGGCTCCATTACCAGGATCTTTGTAGCGCTCCCATACCAGGATCTTTGGAGGGCTCCCATACCGGGATCATTGGAGGGCTCCCATACCGGGATCATTGGAGGGCTCCCATATACCAGGATCATTGGAGGGCTCCCATACCAGGATCATTGGAGGACTCCCATACCAGGATCATTGGAGGACTCCCATACCAGGATCTTTGGAGGGCTCCCATACCAGGATCTTTGGAGGGCTCCCACACCAGGATCTTTGGAGGGCTCCCACACCAGGATCTTTGGAGGGCTCCCACAC